>PVKE010006035.1:0-56126 GCA_004027555.1 Craseonycteris thonglongyai
ATGGGAGGCTCCCCATAGTCCTACAAGGGCCAGAAAGGGACCGCAGGGTGTGCTGTGACCGTAACGCCCGGAGGTAGGCGGGAAGTAACGTATTGCTGTGATACGTGTCCTGATAAACCTAGGATGCATCTTGGGCATTGTTTTACGAAATTTCACACAAAAACTAATTACAGAGTGTACTATTTATCCAATTTTGTTGCTTTCGATATAAAAATAAATAAATTGGTGAAATTTTATTATTTGTATACATTTGTTTGTTTATAAATGATTTTAAAGTACTTGTAAAATGTTTCCCCCATTTGGCCGAAATCGTCTCGAGTGGCTGGTTCGCACAAGCGAAAAAGGCCTTGAGCGAAAAGGGTTAAATTCTTTCCAGAAACATAATAACAGTTTACATTTTCTCTTGAAGAATATGAAAATAGTCATTTGAATTTCCTTTAAAATAAAGATATGTCACTTTATTTGAAAATCAGACAATCCTAGGGAGAATGTATAGATATGTTTTCAATTCTTTTGTCCATGTATCCAATTCTCAGTTAGTGTCAACAGAGATCATACAGTTATCTGGCAACGAGATAAATTATAATGGTATTGATAAAGACATTAACATAATCGACACCATGTAGTATAGTCTATGTCATACTAGATAGAACCATATTGAGATAATAAAAATGAATGTACTTTTCATAACTCATTTATTATATATGGGCTAATTATAGAAGAAAATAAAAACTCTAGTGAAGCTCATGTTATGTAGTGAGTCCTACATTTCTCTTTGTTAATATCACCCAGTAATTCTACTAAGTTCAGAGACTGTCCTTACAACAAATTCTTATAAAATATTGGGTTAGAGAATTGGATAAAATTTTAGGTCAATGAGACTACAAAGTAAAATAATGTTGTACTCTTAGTATTCAATTACAATTATTAAAGAGTGTTTCTTTTTGAATCATAGATTTATTAAATTTCACAAGTGTTAATTTCACATTTCTTCTCATACTTCATTTAAGTGCTTGATACAACATTATAATTGATTCACAGTATTTGAAGGACAGAACAAATTGGAATTAAAATATAAAAAGTCACTACTAATTAAGTATCAGTCGAAGTGAAGGTAAAACAACTTCAAAATTTCTTGGAAATTTGTTTTATGATTTTGCTTCTAAACACTAAGTTCTTATTTAAGAACACAAAAACTAAGAAAATTACATATATATATGTTATAAATATGTTTAAAATTTTAGTAGTCTTATATACATATTTTGTATGCATATTAATTCTATATAGTATAGCATATATACATATATAGACACAGTTACACACATGTATTTTTTTCATGGGGATACAAAAGCTAAATAGAACTACTCAAAATATTAAGAGACCCCAGGAAAAAACAATTAATTTTAGAAGTCATATTGTTTAGAATTTCCAAATGATCTATTCAGGAATGTCTTAATCATTTTGCTTAAATCACACGGTAACAGCTGCATAATAAGTATTAGGTTAAAACTGCAGCTTATAAAAAGCATCATCTCTTTGACCTATTAAAAGCAACTTACCTTTTCTGAATCTCAGGTTCTCATAAATTAACAGATAAATGTCAGTCTCCTTGTGCAATTGTGAGAATCAGGTGCATTCATCTATAAAGTACATAATAGTAGCTGCAGCCCAGGATGAGCACTGAGAAATATTTTTATTTGCAGCAGTAAATATTTTATCAAGATTTGCAAAGTTCTTCACATAATTTGAAAAATTCTCAGAGGTTTTAAACCTAACAAGTGTTAAACTTAAGTCAATTTGCAAAGCCTTTGAATGAAAACACAGGTGGCAGAGGCGTAATTAACATCAACAACTTGTGTTGTTCCAGATTGTAAGAATAGTTACATGTATATTTACATACGAAAATAACTTGGTTTACAACAGCAAAATACATATAAAAGCAAAATATGATTCAGATAATAATTCATGAGTGACCCATTTATAAATTGAAATGATGAGACACGCAAACCAACAACCCTGTGGTACCTCCCTGAAGAAGTCAGTAATTCAGGCCAACGAAGCTCTCCATTTGCAGCTCAATCTGCCTCTCAGTAAATTCTGTGTCTGGCCTAACCAGAAACAGAGTCAGTCAGTCTGCGGTACCCAGACTCTCCCCTTCTGCTTTTCAGCCTGTCTTGTGATTCCTCCAATATAACCATTGTCCTTCCCCGTGAATATTCTTCCATGACGACTCCAACCCATGTGCTTTAACCCCAAATTAGGATCTCTCCAGGGAAAATGATGCTTATTTTCCACTGGCTCCTATTCCATATGGGGAAAAAAAATGGTTCCCATGTATTATCTTCAATTTAAGGTTTAAAGAATAAAAGCCCTTTACCTTCACTCTTTTCTTTCCCCTAAGTTATATATTATATCTATTTGAGGAAAAACTACTAAGATTTAGTATATTTTATCAATATTATGTAATACAGTTTTACTTTCCAAATCTTGAAGACTAGATAAAATCCTGTAACAGAAAAACAAACAAACAAAAAAACTTCTCAAGTGTACTAAAATAATGATTCGTATTTTTTAAAAATTATATGTATTTAATGAACAGGTTATTCCTTAAAAATTCTAAATGAAATACACAATGATGCAAGAGAATAAATTATTGATTGATTCATTTCCATTGGTATCAAGAGTCAACAGAGATGATAAAAATAGTTTGTTAACAGAATTTCTGAGTTTATGATAAACATAATAGTGCTACTAAAAGTAATTTCAATTATTACAAATTATCTCTATTAAAATGTTAGAAGTATAAGAGAACAATTTACTTTCCCTAGCAGCCTTCATGGATTGCCTAGGAGTTCTGAGGCAGAGATTCAGATTAATGTGATGTATTAAAATATGGCAAGTTGTCCCATATACATATCTTCTTTCAAAAACTTCTTCTAAAGAGTTCAAATTTAATTGTCTTTCCCTTGAACCTGGGTAGGGTTGTGACTGCTCCAACTGAGAGAATGTAGCTGAGGCAATGTTATGTGGCTTCTGAGGCTAAACCAAGACAAGGGTAGGTAGGACCTTCTGCCTGGCTTGCTCGCTCTCTTATGACTCATGCTTGTAGTTGAGTTAACATGTAAGAAGTTTGCCTACCTTAAGTCGTCATTCTGGAAGGCTCATGCAGAAGGACTACATAGAGATAACAAGAGATGAGAAGCATTGCAGTTCCATTGTGCAACATTTGAGGTTAGTCTGTGTTAGCCTAAATCAACTTTCATATCATTTTAGCCACCCAAGTTACAGTTGAGCAGAGCAGAACAAAACTGTTCTTACCTAGTGCTTACTGAAATTTCGATTAATGAAAAAAATGTTGTGTTAAAGCCTCTCAAGCTGAGGGTGGTTAGAACACAGCATTGTAACTAATAGGAAGGTTGCTCTTGTAACAAAGAAGGTAAAAGGCAGTGAGAACCAGAAATGTCTGAGCAAAAATGCTGTCAGGTGTGGTCTAGCCTTAGGCTGATCCAAATGATCTGACAACTCTGGAGGATACATCACACTGCAAAGGTGTCCAACCTTGAGACAGAAAAAGTAGCTGCTTTTACTCCTATAAAAGTTAGTCATTGCCTGATGGGTACCAGGTATGGGATAATTTTCAGGTGCGGGGACTTTACTTAGTCAAGGAAAATACTTAATAGAAGGGGGTTTTATGAACTTTAGAAGCCAGTTTATACAAGCTAAGGCTTCTGAGTCAGTCAACAATAGCATCGATTATCCCAAGTGACCACAAACTTGAGACATCTGTCAATGAGTCTTAATAATAGTGGTTTAAGAGCTCTCATAGAAATTATATATCAAAGTGTGGCAATATGGCATAAATAAATGAGCACAGTATAATATGATCAAGATTTGAGACTTAATATTAACCTTGAGTCATTCACAAAAGCTCTCATTTCTTTATTCATTGAAAACATCTACTGAGCATCAAAATCTAGCCCAGAATTTGCATTTATAATTCAGCTTATATATTCAACTGCTTATGTGATATAAATACTTGAAAAAGATTTCAAGTACTTTAAACTTGAACATGCTCAAAATAGTTACATAATTCATGATCCATGAATGAAACTGTCTTCTTTCAATTTTCCTTATTTTCCGTTGTGCATGTAAGGGATATAGAGACATTCTTGACACTTCCCCCAATCCATTTCACAATGTCTTTTTAAGCATCTCTTAAATGATTCTCATCTCTCCTTTTTTACCGCAGCCTTAATCCAAACTTATCACCTCTCATCTGAAGTACTTAAATAGCTTCTTAAATTGCTCCCTAGATCTCCACCTAGGTATTGTCCAATTTGATTGTATTTCCAGCATGCGTAAAGTGCTGAAATGAAGCTCCACGAATATTTTCTGCATAACATCATCTTTGGCACAGCCTTCATTGACCACATCTCCCTTGATTCTTGTGTCACATCCAGCCTCCCTTCCTCTAAGCCTTCCACACCACTTTCTTGTATTTTCTCCAAACCAAAGTCTTTGCCTGGAATTCTCTGCCAATTTATTTTCTACTCATTCTTCAAATATTGAATATTGGTCAGTGTTCTCTCTTTTCCTTCAACATAGACTAAGGTCAAATCTCCATATTATTTTGGACACTATGTACTATCCCTTCATACTACTTTTCAAAGTCTCAACTTTAATATCTAGTTGTGTGATTATTTGATCAGTCTTTATTTACTCCACCACTTTAGGAAAACTAATGAGAACAGGAACCAAGCTTGTTTTTGTTTCTCAATGCATCCCAAGCATTTAATACTGTTCCTGGTAAATGGTAAATACCTAATAACTACCTGTGAAATGAACTGATAAAAAATAACATAACATTTTTTGACTACAGAAAAGTTGCACCTGTGGCTAATATTACTCTTCTTTGAGAAAACTGAAGTCACTTACTTTCACTGTATGGTCGTCATCTTATGTTCAGGAGTCCCATTAATTACACATGTACTCATTGCTTTTTCCTAAGAAATGGAGGAAGTGGAGTACAAATTCTTTGCAATATAGGGTTCTTTCTCCTTCAAAAAAAGTATTTAAATGCTTTTGCATCATGAATTCTTAAAACACTACACATTAATTTTTTAAAGTACTTAATAATGTCAGGAATAATTATCAAGTGATCTGTAAAAGCATGTAATTACTTTGTGCTGACATGGCATGTGTAATTACTTGTGGGGGATGAATACTTGAGCATACATAAAAAATGAAATCACAGAACACTGGGTAAAAGAAAAAGACAGAAAGGCTATTTGTTCTATGCCAAAATTAATTATGTCATAAAAAGAGGAAAAAAGAAGAGTGAGATAGACAAGACGACAATGGAAGAAAGATTAGGGGAAAAAAGAATACTAGGGGAAGAAAAGCAACCAAAAACCTTATTAAGATCTCAGACTTTATCCATTTGAACCTCTATACCGGTGGTGTTCAACCTTTTGGCTTCCCTGAACCACACTGGAAGAACTGTCTTGGGCCACACATAAAATACACTGACACTAACAATACCTGATGTGCTAAAAAAGAAAAAAAAAAAAGGAAAAGAGAAAAGATAGCAAAATAATAATAATAATGTTTTAAGAATCTGTGTTGGGTCTCATTCAAAGCCATCTTGGGCCACAGGTTGGACGTTTCTGTATACTATGCTACTCTTCCCCCATTCCTCTTCTTGTTTTTAGAAAATATAAAATAAGGGTATTGTCAATGAGAGTGGCAGCAGGATATTTCTGGATCCTCTTCAAAAAATATACAGGTATGACATATAGTATTTTCATGTGCATTTTAAAAAACCAAAATGGTATATAAGGGCTGTTTGGTAAATACAGTGAGAATGGTTACATGGCTGGATGCTTTCCGGACCGCCCTCCTATAAAGAAAAATGCCAAAACGGTTATTACACAATCAGTAACCTTCCAAATAGGCTAAAAGAATTTGGCCTGTTGTGAGTTTTTGTTCAAGTGAGTGGTTCTAATTGGCTCCTCACGTCAGTAATCCAAGACAGATGCTGGCCCGTCTATCAGAGGATGTGTGACTAGGCATCAGGGTCTTTTTCTAGGAGGACCTTGCTTTTTCTCATTTTGGGAAGTGGTGAGAATATCTCATTTCTTCATATGGAAGTCCATGATACTTGTTGAGATTAGGAAATGCAATGTGTACTCAACAAATAAAAATAGATGGCAAGCCAGTATATCTTAAAAATTAAATTTACTTAAAAAGGGAGAATTCTGCTCTCTTTGTTTAAATACTTTTGTATATCTCTAGTTTTTGAATGCTTGAATTCCAAATAATGAACCCACTGATATTTACCTAAATGTAATTAGCACAACTGAGTTTCATTTTGCTTAACTGGACAGTAGAAAGAGGAGATTTTATAGAACCAATGTATATTTTCTTTGATGTTAGTCTAAATTTTAGTAATGGTTACATATTTTTGCATGTGTTATACACTTTCAGTACATTGGGACTTTGTGGCCTAGAAAAGATTGTATTTCAGAGCCTCAATCCGGACTGCAGACTTGAATTCAAAGTACTGTGTTGGAATGGATCTTGTAACAGCAGGGGATGACCAAATCAGATCCCATAGTGTGTGTGTGTGTGTGTGTGTGTTTGTCAAAACATTAAATATTCTGTTGCTGGTATAAATGCATAGGAAAAGGAAAAAAATAGTAAAAGTAATGTTTAATTAGTGTACTGACATTTAAAATATTAGAATATTGAGAAATAGGATATTTTATTCATTTTAAAATCTTATCAAGACTAGGTAAACAGTTCTTGCTTCCTTCCCATCATATAATTTACACTAAGGGAGAGCTCTCTTAGATCATATAAAAAATTTTTTTATTGTTTGTTTGTTTGTTTTTTGACACACACACAGAGAGAGAGAGAGAGAGAGAGAGAGAGAGACAGAGGGAGAACTGAACTGGGGGAACTCCCCAGTTTAGCATATGGGTCCGCATGGGCCGGGATTCGATCCTTGGTCCCCAGTGCTGCAAAGTGAGCGCTTAACCCACTGAGCCATCCTGGCTTCCCTTAAATATTTTTAATATTTCATTTTGTGACTCTCTCCTAGCTTGTTTTACAACTTTTGTTATTCTTTTGGGAGTTACCTTATATATTAAAATACATACACTTCATTTTTATAGTCTAATAGAATTTAGTTCCATTACCATTTTACTGAAAAGACAATGATTTTAGAACACTTATGTATATGCCATGAATTGCCCTCACTCACATAAAAATGGTAAAGCTATTTTTTCATATATAATATGCAGTAATCAACTATGACCAATCTTACCAGCAAACAGACCATATGGCATATCTACAGGAAGTTCCGATATCAGAATATGTTAGGCACAGTTCTTAAAATGTGGGGGATTTATATAATGCCAGAAATTAGATGACTTGATAAGGAATTACATCTGAGAATTCTATACTATGAAAATTCTAAACTTAAATAATGCACTAAATATACTTGGTGCTGAATAGATAGACGGATCTGACATCATTTTAAAATAGAAGAGCAAATCCATCAACTGGAAGATCAATGCCAAGCTGGGTTAATTCCAGCAATACAATTTTGGGTTACCATTCAAAAATCAAATACATTAAGTTGCTACATTAATAGAATAAAGGAAAAATGTATGTATTTCAATATATCAAACAAAATTTTCATAAGGTAGCTATTCTTGGATAAAAGCCTTAGCAAATTAAGAATAGAAGAGAAATGTTCAGTAGTATAAAAAGACATACTGGATAAATAAAATTTCAACAGAATCATTTGATTGTGTTGGCCCTCATTTCTATTTGACAAAAATATTTGGTTTAGTACCCAAGCCTCTCTCTTAACCTTTGTACCCATTTGAAGGTTAATAAGCAGGAGTATTTTGTGCTGTAATTTTATTTTTATTATTATTATTATTTTAATTTCTTCTTTTAATTTTTATTGTTTTGACAGAGAGAGAGAGAGAGAGAGAGAGAGAGAGAGAGAAAGAGAGATAACCGAACTGGGGGAACTCCCCAATTCAGCACATGGGTCCACACGGACCGGGGCCAGGATTCGATCCTCGGTCCCTGGCGCTGCAAAGTGAGCGCTTAAACCACTGAGCCATCCTGGCTTCCCCTGTGCTGTAATTTTAAACACGACATTTGGGGACTGCCTGAAGATAGGAACGTGCTTGTATAAGCACACCGATTCTCCTGGCAACCCTCATCTTCCCAAATCTCAGGTCCTTTTTCTCAATTTGTTTTGGCCTCAAAGGTGAGTGGGAAAGACGAGATGTATCTATCATCAGAACTAAATCCAAATGAAAGTATATTTATGAACTTGGGGAAAAGGTTTTCTTTAAAAAGATATAAACATCAAAATTTGAAAAGTAATACAGTGGATTTTTTTTTTACTACATGCAAACTGAAAACTTTCTGTGTAAACAAACAACAAAATTATGAATATATTTTATCTGTTGGACAAAGCATGAATATCTAGAAATATTTAGAGAATTCCTACAAATCAAGGAGGAAAACTGAACCAAATATGAAAATTGGCTAAGAACAGTAGTAAACTGTTTACAAAAGAAAAAAATTGTGGAGGAAAAGTAAATCTCCATCTATCAGAATAAATCAAGCAGAAACACTGAAATACTACTTTTCACTGATCATTCTTTTTTCTTTTTTTTTTTTATTTAACATATATATTTTTTTTTGACAGAGAGAGAGATACAGAGACAGAGACAGAGAGAGAACTGAACTAGGGGAGCTCCCAGTTCAGCATATGGTTCCGCATGGGCCAGGGCCGGGATTCAATCCCTGGTCCCTGGCGCTGCAAAGTGAGCGCTTAACCCACTGAGCCATCCCGGCTTCCCCTCACTGATCATTCTTGCAAAAATTCAAGTGAGGATGTTGGAGAATTAGTACTTTTATACACCATTGGTGAAAGAACAAAATGGAGAAGACCCTGTGAAAAGCAGTTTGGTGTTACATACCAAAATGAGACATGAGTGCTCCTACTAACCAAAAATACTGTTTCTCCGCGGGTAATTTTTTTTTCTCTTGGCTCTGTGTCATTTACTAATGAGCTCATCAGAAACATTTTTTATTTTTTTACCGTGTGTATGATTTCTAGCATTTCCTTTTAATTTTTTTCTTAGAATGTCTATCTTCCTGTTTACATGACCCATCGGTTTCTACATGTTATCCACTTTTTCTATTAAAGCCCTTAGAGTGATAATCAAAGTTATTTTTAATTCCATAATCGAGGCTACATTTGGATATTGTCCTGATGCTTGTTTTCTTCTAAGACTGTTCTTGCATTTTATAGCATGTGTTATGATTTTTTTTGAAAGGCATACATGGTGCTTCATTAGGAAATGAGGTAATAAGTCTTTAGTGTGACATTTTAGTTGATCTGGTTGACTTGAGCTGTGTTTAATGTTTGGTATAGCTGTAGCTGTCAGAGGCTTCAATTCCTTTTTGTGTTCTTATTTTCGTCTCATGTGTTATCTTTGGATTTTCCTAAAAACTTTGTAGTCTGCATTTTGTAGCTTTTACAGAGATAACCCAGTTACTCTACCAGACCCCTCTTTGTGTGCTAGAAAGATGCAGGTTTATTTATTCAATATAATTTTAATTAAACATCAGTGTTAAGTAGCTCTAAGTTCCTCAGCTGGGACCTTCACAGCTGGGTATTAACTTTCAGGAAACCTAGGCAGGGCTAGAGTCAGAGAAATGTCTTCTATGTGGGATAAGGTTCTGTAAATTGTTTCCCCTTGGAGAGCAGGGCTATCTGATGGAGAAGACTCTCAATGTCTTTCCCAAAGGTCACTCTTTCTCTCCCACTTTTACAGCTACCAAGGGACCTTTCTTGGCTCTCACAATGAGAACTGAGTGAGGCTCATAGGAAAAATCCTATAAAAATTTTGGGCTCTCCTTAAAACCTAAGGCTGTGCCCCCAGAGTTTCTTGTCCTTGCTAGTCCATACTCAGCCTTTAGCAAGTTGTCAAAATGAATATGTAAGTATTGTATTCCTGCCTGTTTAGGCACAGGGGCCCCTGCTTCTGGTCAGCTGACATAGCTGTTGAGTCTCTGTGTTAGTGTCTATCTTTCAGATTTCAGGCCAGCAGTTTGTCCTGTGATCTCAGGTTTTCGGAGAAGTCAGTGGAAGGTCATTGACTCAGGACCTATGTTTTGGTTTTTTTTGTTGTTGTTGTTGTTGTTATTTGTCTGCTTGTTTTTTTCTTGTAAGCACAGGAGAAAAGACCAACTCATTCTATGTTGGACCTATAGATGGATTCTTAATATTTCAAAGGCATAAGCAAATCTCAGCCCTGGGTTTATTAGAAGTGAAAAGGACCCTCTATTTGTGAGTTGAGGGAAATTATCAAAATGACTAACAATTTGGAATGGAGACCAGAATTTTGTTACATAGAATGATCTTAATGAAAAATTAGCTAAAGAAAACCAATGTTACCTGACAGAGTTTAATTGCTTTGTTATAAAAGCCAGAAGGACATAGGTCCAATTTTTGAATTTGAACAATTTCTCTATGCTCCAGTCTGTAAAGATTTGTAGAGGTTCACTTTTAAGTGTCCAGCTACGAGATGTATTTGTTTACTTGCAGTGAGCACTTTTTTGTTGTGGTGGTATATTAGATACCAATTGCTATTTGGGCACTTAGGACACAATAATATACAAAACAGGCAAGAATCTTTGCCTTCATAGAGCTTACTGTTTCATGAGAAGATAAAGAAAGGAGAATATATAAAATGGTGGAAAATGTTAGACTTAAGGGGCTAATTGTGGGGAATGGAATCCTGCAATGTAATTTTAGCAAATGTGACCAGAAAAGGGCTCATTAAAAAGAATGACTTTGGAGTAAAAGCTTAAAGTAAAAGCTTAAAGAAGGTAAGAGATTCAGCTATTCAGATAACTAAAGAAAAGTTTTCAGGCATGGGGAAGGACATATACAAAAATTATGAGGAGAGACTCATATACTGGAGACAACCAAGAACCCATATAGCAGGAGTTTAATGCAAAAGAATGTTAAGTTAGAAAAATAAAAGCAGGATTGGGGAGGAAACGGATTGTCTACTGCAGATGATGTTGAGTCTTGTAGATTTAATAGGTCAAGGACTTTCAGTTCATTCATCTTAGTAAAATATAAATCCATTGGAGAGTTTTGGTCAAAGAACCGACATAATTTGCCTTTAGTTTTAACAAAATCATTAAGCCAGCTGTGCCTGTATGGAGGCCAATGAATTGAGGGAATTAAAAATTAAAATACCTTGTGCCTTTCTTTCAGGCACGTTGGTAGGTATTTATCACACACAAAAAGGAGAGATTCATCTCCTATCAGAAGCTACTGTGGTCATGGCAAATGGCGAAAATAGTGAACTCTAGGACAAATAACATTTGATTGGAAGAAGAGGCAGAAAGGGAAGGAGATACAGGTAAGAGTCAGGCAGGAGCCCTGCAGTTATGTCCTGGGGGTCACAAGGGCAACATGGTTACATGGGGCTGGGGTTGAAGGTCAGCAAAGGAAAAGACAGGCCAGTCAAAGGGAGGGAGAGTATCACAAGAGCAAAAGACAGTACACTTGGAGTTTTGCTAAGATTTGGTTCTGACAACAGCTGTCTTATTTGAATTCTAGTGCGATGTCTAGAATCATCCACTTTTATACAACATTAAAATTTTTTTCTCACCTGTTATCTAAGACATAGTTGCCTTTCTATTTAGTCTGAAAGTTTCTTTACCTTGTCTACTTGACTCATATATAATTTTTATTATTCCCTGGCTCACTTCTCCAACCTCTTCATATAAATACTTCTGTCAGACATTTTAAAACTCGACCTCATTTTCTGATAACCTTGCTTCTCTTGTGTACCACAGCACAAACTGCTTAGTAATTCAAGAATGATATATTTTATTCCTGCTGAATATAACTTTAATTTTCTATGGTGATCAATACAAACAATATAAATTCCTCTAGGAAATGTGTCCCAGGGAGAGGCTAGAAACGGAAGTGAAACATGAAGTTGACAAGAAATAAGAATCCAATATATATTTGCACATTAATTTGAGAGCACTTTGCGGCTTGTTGTTGCATCTCCCTAAATTAGGATTTGATATAGTGAGGCTTTACGAGAGATTTTCTACTGTAAGAGCATTATTAAAGTTATTCACACTGCATCTCAAGTCTTAGATTATGGAGAATCATCATCTCTCTGTCGATGTGTATATTAACTAATTGGTGCCAGGGGAATGGAAGATATGGAAAAATACACAGGGTATTAGAGGTAATTTATTTCTTGAAAGCAGTTCTTGACAGTTGACGGTACATTCAGTTAACACTTCTAGAGATGTTTTAAATGATTCCCCGAGTCAGGCAGGACACAGGTCCTATGTGGCTTTCCCAGGACTTATGAGCCCATGTTTCTTTTTCTCTTTTTGTGCATTTGAATTGAAGAAATACAAGCCACTGCTTTACTGTTTCTGCCAAATGCGACATCAACATGTTTAACAGCTGCCAGGGTCCCCTAGATACAAAGTTAACATTTCACCTCTCAAAATGATCATTGTTTTTTGTATTTCAAATTTCTCTTTGGTTGGAAAGGGAGATTCCAGAATACAGCTGAAAAATATGTCAGAAATAAAATCAGGAAAGGAGGAAAAGGGTAAGCAGTTGACAGTAGCACCCTGAAGAGGGCTGCATATCTTGTTACAGAAAATAGTCTCCCTTTTTCACGCATCACACATTTGAATGTAATTTCAACACTTCCTCTGCTAGATGGCCATGACCTTTCCTGATAATAAGATTTTTGTAACTGAATTCTGACTTTGAGGTTTAAAATCAGCTGGAACTGGGCTTTACTGGACTATTGCAGAGGATAGCTACCCTACCTACCAACTAGATGTCTAAAACCCCAAATGACATAACAATGGCAAGTTTATTTTCATGATTAGAGATACATTTGGAACTACAAGGTATTCATTGGCCTGGAGTTACATTAAAAAATGACTCTTGACTACCATTTTTCCACCATTTATAAGATAAATGGTATAAGATGCCCCCATTTTTAAGATAACCCTGACTTTCCTAACCCAACAGTAAGAAATTAATATACGAGCTATTCCAGTGCAGAAGATGACCCCCAATTTTTGGTCTAACAATTTTAGACAAAAGTATCGTCCTCTACACAGAGGAACAGGGTATTTCCTTTAAGAAAATAAAATTTAGCAAATGGAGGAAGAACACAAGAGCTTCCAAGGTACAGAGCACTGGAGAAGCGTAGAAACAGACTCCAGCTTGGGCTTCCTTTCCAGGAAAGCACAGCCCAGCTTTCGTGGATAATGATTTTCCAGTGAGATGCTTTGTACCCATGAAATCTCAGCATTAAAACATTCAAAATGGCAAGGCAATGAGATACTAAGGCTCACTCAAAGTCCTGTGGCTCAAAAACAAAAAAACAAACAAAAAAACCCAATACTGACTCTGTGATTAATTCCACACCTCTTCATTTTTAAAATTCGTTGTATGTTCTGACCCTACCAAGAAACATAAAACAAAAAACATCTTTTGAGCCATTTTACACTTCAACCAAAGTTTTACTGATCAGAAAGAAGGAATGAGTTATATAGAATGTAAGTGAAACCCATTCTACCTCTTCAATAAGCAGAAGACTGATTTCCACAGTTCTCACATATAAATTATCTCACCTTTAGGCACATCATGAGTGATCAATAAATTCTAGCTGATATTTCCTTATTTTCTTTTTTTAAAGACAGACACATTGCTTATTTAAAGCCCTTATATAAGAACTAAGCCATCTGTACCATTTTATTGTTTCCTGTGGTGAAAAAGCTATCAGGGATTGCTGAAGAGATGATTGTTTAAACATAAACATGGAAGGCCACTGCATCTGAGTATTTGAGTGTGAGTTCAGGTAAACTGATTAATAGGTATTTAATTTACATTCTATTATAAATTAGAACTTCCAGCAGGACACGCTTCATTGAAATAGGGGAAAAGCCGTAATATTCATTTCAGAGACCAATTTCTATTTCAAAAATGCCTAAACAGATAGTTATACGTTTAAAATAGGAGCTCTTTCCAGATAAGGGAAACAACATAAACTTCAGAGACCCACTTAAAAACATTTCAAAATCTGTTCAAATAACTAATACCTTTTGCAAAATCTCTAATATATGAGCCCCCCAAATAACAATGCTATAAAAAAATAGTAATAATCATATTATCCTTTAGCGCTAGATGGTAGATGCCTTTTAATATTTGAAATGTGTATTTATGAAGGTAAGATAGAACTTATCTTCAGGGAACATCTCTGAAAGTTTTAGATATATTTATATCCTGGATGGAACTGATCACTTCTCTAAAAACACCATGTATGCCGTAAAATAATAAAATAAAACAAAACAAAACAAAAACCTTTTAGCACCTAGTAAAGAGGAATGAGCAAAATTAACACAGTTTGTTAGCTGATCTTCACATGGGTGGTAGGCATCACAAATATTGAGAACAACATGGGTATTGTTCTCACCTTTGTGTGATGATGGCTGCCAGTGTGTTCCCCTAATAACTTGAATACACAGAGAACTGCCAAGCATACATGGGCACTTCACCATTGGATTAACCGATCACAGACAAGCTTGCCAGAAAAATTTCCTTTCTTTAATGAGCAGACACTGAAACATCACAAATGAGTCAGAAAAGCGGACACAACTTAGTTCCCATGTTTCCTTTGCAAAGAGAAAAGTGGAGCACAGTTAGAAAAACTCCCCAAATCTCATAATTAGTGGCAGAACTGAGACAGGTCTGACAGCAGCACCCGAATATGCATGGAGTTCGGGGCTCCCACATCAGATAATCATGGGGAACCTTCTCTCCTAGATCTACTTCCCAATTTACCTGGTTATGATACAGGAATGAGTCTTATGTAATAACAATTCTACATAAATATAAGCTGATAATTCTCACCATCAGCTGATTATTAAAAAGCCAAGAAGTCTGAATGTAAGAGGTATTAAATTCCTAAAACTGTCATTCAGTTACCCATTCTTTCTATTTAGAAAAGCCTCATGTTGATATTATTGACGTTTCAAGCATCAATTTTCAGAGATATTCCATGAATATATAGGAAATCCATTTACATGATTCAATAAATGAAACCTTGTCAGCTAAAAAGTTATCTTATGAAGCATAGCCCAGCCCTCTCATTATGCCTAAGATTGAATCCATTAAACTAAAAACTAAATATAATTGGCCACAGCTCTAACATAAAATGTAAGAATGCTTTCTATTAGGCATCTGTTCCACATACACAATTCTATGATTTTTCTTTTGTTTTAAAGCATGTTTCTTTGGTTAGTTCTTTCTATGAAACTGGAAAAGGAATAATAAAAATTTTACAAACTTCAAAAAATACATATTTTAATAAAGAGACATATGAAGATTTAGGACAAGGGAATACATATAAGTGATTGCTCTTTCTCTGCCAGGAAGGAATTAACGATATATAACTAAAATAAAAAGTAACATCTGGGGGAAGCCGGGATGGCTCAGTGGGTTAAGTGCTCACTTTGCAGCCCTGGGGACCGAGGATCGAATCCCGGCCCCGGCCCGTGCGGACCCATATGCTGAACTCCGAAGCCCAATCTCTTGGCCATTATGTCCAGAGAGGTAATGGGAGCAGGGGAAAGAGAATGCAGCTCCTGCGAGAGAAATTCCAGTCACAGGACAGACACTAAACAATAATCTAGAGATGCACAGCTATCAGAGAGATGGCTCAGACCAAGACATTCAGTTATTTAATCAGTTACTGAACAAACATCTAATGAGCTCCTAGGACATAGTAACATTGTTCTAAGTATTGGCTAGAACAGTGAGAAAGACAAGCAAAGTCCTTATTAGCGTAGAGCTTATGTTCCAGTCAGGAAGGCAGGTAGTACATAAACAAACAAGTAAATCTATATTAAAATATATTAAAAAAGAGAACAGTTACATGACTGGATACTTTCCAGATAATTTTGTACATCATAATGCCATGAATAGGTCACAAATTTAAAAAATTAAATGAAGATTATAGATTGTGTACTCAGAGGTTAATCTGAAAAGGCATCTCTGGGGAGATAACATTGGAGTAAAGGCATGACTGAGGCAAACAAGGTAGTGATCCATGAGAACATCAAGAGAAAAAATGTCCAAACCAAAGCAGGGGAGCAAGTGGTAAAGTCTGAGTTAACAGTGAGCTTGGAAGACCCTTGTCACAGGACTAGAAAGATGCCTAGAATGTGTGATGAGAAATGCTATCAGAGAAATAATCAGGAGCCAGGCAATATATGACAGTGAGTCTATGCAAAGGATTTTGATTTGGTTCTGCAAGGTGTGAGTAACCACTGGAGGACAGGGAGACAAAAGCCACAGGATCTGATTGGTATATATTTTCAGAGGCCACTCTGACAGCTGTAAGAAGAATAAACAATGAACGGCCTTGACTACCAGTGGAGCCACCTGTTGGGAGATGAGGTGGAGGCATCTATCAGGGGGGTTAGGCCAGTTATAAAACAGACTGACTGATTTATAAAACCCAATAAATGACCAATTTTGTTTTATTATTTAAAAACGGAAAATTTAGAGTATTACCAAGAATTATACAAAAGTACAATTGGAAATTAGGACATGATAATTAAAATAAAATATAGCTCTGTATCCTAAATCAACAACACCATCTACATAAAAATGTATCTCAATCGTAGATAAAATACGTGATTCATTGAAGCTAGGGCATCTTGTTATTGTGAATGAAGGCCATATGATTAATACTAAAAATATTTCAAGTATATAATTAATAAAAACTTTGCAATAGTAATTTCAGCACCTAGTTAAGGATTAGGGAAAGAAGGGGATCCAAAATGAAGATATTTTGAAAAAAATAAACATTAAAAAAAATTTCATTTTAGGATATGTTATAAAAATTACAAATTAAATGTGTTGCATTTAATAAATTCTATGTGTATGTAAAACTTATTTAAATGTTTTAATAGAAGAGGAAAGCTTAGGAAACATTAAGCTTTGGTATTATCTCACTGAGTTGCTGTGAACATATTCAAGATAAGATTTCTATGATTTAGGTAGAAAACTTATCTGGATGAATTCAAGAATCTGTACCTTAAGAGTCATCATTCTAGCACGTAAAGATTGAGTAAGAGAAGTTTGAACTATAGTATCATTTTAAGAAGTGTATGCTCATGTATGTGTATACATGTACAAACTCTTGATGAAAAATAAATAATACTGACCCATCTATATATTTTCTGAGGATTGGGTGGGAATAGTGTAGTCAGGGTGCAGGGGGGTGGGGGAACATAAGTTGGAAAACTGAAGTTAATTTTCACCTTGGTCTTAGAATGGTATTGTTTTCACTGATATTCCTGAAATGCAAAGAAAATTAAAGAGACAGATCACTTGTAAAACAATGTGTTCAATTTTCTTCTTGCCCAAAGCTGCCACTGGATTTTAAGGTAGATGTGGACGATGATGATGATGATGATGATGATAATGATATAACTCCCTGCTTTAATTTTCCAAATGCTAATTCAGCTGGCTAAACTCACTGAGATCAGTGAGTTTCAGTGTTTCATGTTTAAACACTATGAAACTCTAGTATAACGTTACACCAATGGAAAATTATGAAAATAAGCTCCAAAGGTCCACATCCACGAGAAATATCAGTTCTGATTTTTAGTAAGAATAATCATTAACACCCATTATAAACGGTTTCCTGACAATATAAACTTTAAAAATTTTAAATTCTTTGTAATGAGGACTTTGCTATTTTAAATATGCTTCTCAAATAATTGAGGCTCCTGGCCTTGCAATTCAGTAATGTCCAGATAATACCACTAATGTATTTAAATGTGTAAAAATGTATTTCATGGTTTTCTGCAGACCATCTTTATATTTCATGAATGTAAATGGCCTCATTAGCCAAGATTGCCACAGGCATAAAGCATCAACCAAGTCTAAAAGTTCATCTTAAGTGCTTTAATAATTCTTGGGCACCTTTTGAAAATTTTAATGTTTTCTTTTTAACTGTTATTCATAAAATTAACAAAACCAAAAAGAAAAGGAAGTCTTTCTGCAGCATAGAAAGAACAAGGTAAAACTCAGAAATTCATGCCAGAATGTAAACGTGACTCCTAGATCTCCAAATTAAAGATCCTGTTTAAAATTGTCTGAAACGATTTTCCAAGGGGGAAGAGACTGGATATTTGAAGTTATACCTCTAAGGGAACTCTTGAATAACAAAGAAAACTCAGAAAAGCCTAAGGGAAGTGGGGAAGTTGAAATGACAGAATTTTACTACCCACTCATCTGCCATCATCTTTTGTCATAACTTGTAATGAATAGCTATGTTTCTAATTGAGATTCTAATGAATGCTAAGGGAACCCACATGTATGTTTAGTATTTAAAGGGAAAATAAAGATAAACTAAATCTTTTGATAAAATTCACGAACTGTAATAAGTCAGTGGCTAATAGATAAATCAAGTATTAGTCCTCTGATTATCATGAGTTTGCTTTTCAAATGTATAAAGGAGTAGCATTCACATGTTGGGTGCACATCACCTGCCTGATTCTGTGTTACATATACAGTTAGTTGTCTTAGCTCTCCTTCTTACCAGCTAATCCACTGTAATGTGTATGGGGACCACACAACTCTCATGTGTTTTATTAAATGTATTGGGGTGACATTGGTTAGCAAGATCGTATAGGTTTCAAGTGCACAGTTCTGTGCTTCATCATCTATATATAACATTGTGTGTTCACCACCCAGTCAGTTCTCCTTCCATCACCTTATATTTAACACTTTCCTTTCTCCACTACCAAGCCTCCCACCCTCATTATCCTCTGGTACCCACTACACTGTTGTCTGTGCTGGTGAGTGTTTGTCTTGTTCATTTGTTGCTTTCGGTTTTCCATCCCACACAGTGAACTCTCCTTTTAACAAAGCAGGACGCTAGCCTGCCATGTACCTCATCACTCAAGCTAGCTCTGTCATCTTCTACGCATCGCCTATGGCTAAACCCCCATTATCAAATTAAAGGCTGTAAAGAAACTTCTCCTCTTTAAATAACAAACTATGTAATCCCCAGGCCAATTATATCCTTCTGTTAGTAATAAGCCCTTCTCTGGGTTGCAGGAAGTCGTGACCTCCCTGGGGTCTAAGTCCTTGAAATAACTAGGAAGTTTTTGATGATTATGTTGAGTTACCCTGGGCAATTTAGAGAGCTCTTCTAATTAAGGAGAAAATGCCTTACACGAATCTTCTCTTCTGACACTCAGGGTATTAAAAACTTGGGTGCCTGATATTTATTGAATTCAAGATCCATTCAGAGGAGGAGGCTGTGGCAACTAAGGCAGTTTGCCTGACTCCTTCCCAGCACAACAGGGCAAAATGTGGAGGAATGCCATCCTTGCTCCATTTATAGTCGCAAACTCATGTGAGCGTTTGACTTTTCTTTCTCCCAAATAAAAATACTGTAGTATTTCTCTTCTGCCTTCTTTCTAAATTGATACATATAAGAATTTCACTTTGTAAATGAAATAAATTCACAAGGAAACATTCTTTTTTAGGTGATAGAAAATGTTGGATTTGTTAGTCACTTCTGAGCATAAAAACAAAATCACTGAGTGGAATTATGTGATGCTTTCCAAAATTATTGCATGAGACTAGAGCAGGTCTGTTGTTTGAAGGTAGTTTTGAGTTCTCTCCCACCATTGAATTTCTTGGTCCACAACTGATCCATGACTATAGTGTCTTCTATTGAGTTGGCTTTGTTTAGGAAACTTTTCTCCATTTTGAGGCTACAAGTCTCTGCAAGTATTGTTTTTGGAAGGAGCTATCCAATTCTTGTCCTCAGTCCATCTGACCAAAAAGGGCAAAATTACATAGGGCTTACATGTCTGTAGACAGGTCACACAGGGATTAGAATTCTAGCAAATGCTAACAAGGAGAATTTGTGCGAATTGATTAATCCCTTTAAGCTTCATCTACAAAAGCAGGTAAAGAGAGAACCTACCTCATTTTGTTGCTAATTAATAGTATTATTACACATATAGTACATGTGTTAATTTAAAATATTTTCTGGGATTTTGCTTTACAGTCTACTAGATGAGGGGATTACAAAAGTGAAGAAAACACTGTGGCTTTCCACAGAATGTTCGCTGCTTATTTGGAGGGTCACATAAATCTGTTAGAAGTTACCACATGGAGAGAGTTAAATTAAATGTTACAGAAAGAGTAAGTGAAGGAACCCTTGATCTTAATCTTATTGTGTATTTTGTAGGACCAGCAGAGGAGACAAGGAGGAGAGTTTTATTTGGGAGTATGTTCGAGAACCTAATCTTTGTTTATGAAGGTGTTTATTTCCAGCTATTAGTTTCCTATTTAGCACAACAGTATCTGGCTTTAAATAGAATGGAATTTTCTAAATGAGAAATAAGTGAATGTTCTATCAAGAACTGACTTAAGTAAGTAGGTGAGATGTAAATAGAAAATTAAGTTGCCATTATTGTACATTTTGTGTTCAGTTGAAAATTGTTATTTCCCTCACACAAAGCAATCGTCATGAATGTAGTGATGAGTTTTATTCAGAGAGAACTCTAATACTGGCTTTAAACACTGAAGACCTAATTGTTTAAAGAATGTCATATGTCTCAAGAGCTCTTTTGCTTATTTACCTAATTATTATTTGTTCTTCAGGAAAAATCCATGAATCACTTCTTATAAAAAGATTCTTGGATTTTTTTACAATTCCACACACCTGTACTCAACTAGTCTGATCTGTAAACTCACATATGATGACATTGCACTACCTTCTCAGTTTACTAATCTGTTCCTTGCTAGACTTTACTCTGTTGAAGTGATATAATCTATCCTTATTCTATTTTTGAATTTCCATTTCCTAGTACAGTACTTGATTCAAACTCTTGGCAGATGTTTGTTGATTTAATTAGTGAACGCATTCAGCTAATCCAAGTCACAATTTAACGAAAAGCATGAGATAAAGATCCAGGAGGTTTGAATAACAACCCAGCCCTTGAAGATGCTCGAATCCTAATTTTCTGAACCTCTGACTATGATACACTACACAGTGAAAGAGACTTTGCAGATGTCATTAAGAATATAAAACATGAGATGGGGAGATTATCTGAATTATTCTGGTGAAACCCAATGTTGCAAAATGTACTTAACCTCGGAATGGGGGACAGAAGAGGAGAGCTGAGGGAGGTGAGACTATGGAAGGATGATCAGTGATGAAATGTTGCCAGGTTGAAGATGGAGAAAAGGGGCTTCCGGAAATTGGAAAAAGCCAGGGAATGGATTCTTCTGGAAACTTCCCAATGGTAGCCAGTCCTGCCAAAACATGATTTACTCTAATGAGGCCAGACTCGTAGTCTAACCTGCAGAAACATAAGATACTAACATGGTTTTATTTTAAGCCAATAAATTGGTGTTATGTTGATGATACCAGTAGGAAACTAGTACATTGATTATACAATATGTACATTGATTTTAACCAAACGTAAAGTCTAATATTATGTCATGATCATCTATATCCATAAAAATTTTTGCATTATGATGACTAATGTAACATTCAAGTGTTATTATTATAATTCTATTAAATATATTTCTCAATAAAGGACTGTTTTAGAAAATGACACAAATCCTTAAATACCAAAGTAAATCCCATTGATAAAACCTATTATCATTTGGATGGCTTGAAATATGCCTAATGCTTTTCTGGAAAAATGCTACGGTATATGATTACTTACAATAACTAGATTATAATTAAATGAGTAAGATGATAAATTATGTTTATTCTAAAATCAAGATTCTTATTCTAATCAATTTTATGAAATAGTAACACTGGTATTATTACATGAAAATATTAAACCTTAGTTGTATAATAATTCAACATGTGGCACATACATGTTTGTCTTCTCTCACTTGTATATACTCCCAATTTCTTATTGATTGAATTATTTTTAGGTATACACACACCTAATTTCCATATATAACAAGACTTCCATAAATTATTCATTGCACATCAAAATCAAGGTAGACACTGTAGAAATGAAATGGTATACAGTAATTGCCCTCAAATTGCTGAATTTCATAATATAGATAATCATAATTAAAATATATGTGAATTATACCTGACTACAAAATTAATAGTTACGATTATTTATATTTCCTGCAGTATCTATTAAAAATCAAGTACTTTGAACATACACAATACCTATATAAACTAAAAATGTGCAATTCCTAATATTTTCAATTAATGACATTTCTTCTAAAGAGCAATCCTGGTTAAGTACAAAGAAAATTACACATGATGTGAAATTGATTCCAAATTACTAAGACATTTATATTTTGCCTGAATTTATATATGCTTGAATTTCAGATTTAGTTTGCACATTTATCTCATTGTTATAAAACCCTGGGTTAGCATGATTCTGTAGCAAGCCTCTTTTATAATCCATTCATCTGAATGCTGATTACTAATGTCTACTTCCACTGGATTGTAAGCAGTGTGAGAACCAGAATTAGATTTGTTCTGCTCAACACTGTATCACAGCTCCTGGCACAGTAACTGATATAACTCTAATAGGAACCAGTAAGAACTTTTCAAAATAAACAAGTAAAAGTAAATAATTAATGTTTTGCATAATTGGATATCAAGAGGTTAGCAATTTTGAGTAGAGAGAAGCAGTTTCATTTAATTACCTTGAAATTCTGATGATTCACTGCATGCAATTCTCAGACTTTTACCAAAATAACATGCTCACTATTACTGCCTTTCCAAAAAAAATTTTTTTTCTTGTTAAACACAGCTTAGGGTGAACATATAATTATATTCAGTCTAAAGATAAACTGAGGCAGACTTGTTAAATGACTTAACTAAAAAATTACCTATGAAATTTTTAATAACCAATCTCACCCCAATAAGTTTAACAATAAAATAATTCAATTAAAAACTATTCCTCAAAAAATGAAGAAAGTTTGTAGTTTTATAAGCCTAAAATGGGAACTCATATTTTCTGATTATAATAAAAGTATATAGTTTTCTTTGAACTATGTGTGTATTTATAAAACAGCCCGACTCAAATACTGGCATGGACATTTTTTAGATAGTCTAGATTAGAAACCACTTTATTTTACTTTTCTTTTGGGACATTGTAAAGATCCTGTCATCTTAAGACTTCATAGCAAGAGCACATAAAAAATTTAATAGTTTAAGAGCACATAAAAATTGACATATTCCAATGACTTTAAAAATCTCATAACTCAGAAAACATGTTAACCAGAAACACAAAATCAAATGTGATATCAGTTTAAGGTAAAAAATTAAGGAAATTTGATGAGTTCATCTAAATAATGCCAACATCATAAATTCAATATTTGTATGAAAGTATTAATAGGTGATAGGTCATAAAGAAGAACATTGTACTAATATAATAGACTTCTGTTGAATTCTTAAGATTTGTTATTTTAATAAAATATAAAAAGAAGACAGATATGGTTAGACACATATTTCTAAAAATATTACTTTTCAAATCAGGTTTATTAAGATATAAGTCACATAGCATAAAATGTACAAATTTTACGTGCATAATTTAATTAATTTGGAAAAATATATACAGTTGTGGGACCACCACTATCAAGATACAAAATGTTTCCTTCACCCAAAAGAGTTTGATTGTACCCTTGCGGGCAATTCCCTTTCCAGGCCCCTGATAACTACAATCAACTTCATGTCTCTATAACTGCCTTTTTTTTTTTTTTTTTAGAATTTTATATTCAGTGGAATTATATAATAAGCAGATTTATATAATCGGTGTCTGGTTTCTATCACTTAACTTTTGAGATATATCTCTGCCATTGCATGTGTCAGTAGTTGCTTTCTTTTTAGTTGGTTATTTTCTATTTTCTGCCAACTTTCCTTTCATATTTTATACAAATATTTTTATATAAAAATGCTTTGAAATAAATGGTATAATTAATTCAAAGTCAGTAGCATTGATTTTAGCTCCAAAGGAATGATTTCTGATTTCCTGTTTCCAAGTAACCTCGCCCACCCCTTGCAAAGGTCATAGGACTTTTACTTCCACCATCCAGTGCTTTTATAGGAACAAAAAAGGAAAATTAGTTCATTTTTGTTCTTGACCAACTTTCCACCTACATCTATGTACTCCTCTGGACTGATCTTTAGTAACATTTTTCTAGTCACTTATATACTGAAGATGGACAAAGTTGTGTGCTCCAACCTCATTATTTCCCTGAGTATCTTCCTCTTCGCCATATCCACTAGAATGCCCCATAGGCAAGCGTTGAAAACTGTGAGGTGTCTAAAAGCTTATCCTACTTGCAAGTTAACAAGTGAACTTGTTGCATTTTCATGGATCCTGATAGAAGACATGAGACCCCTGGGTCAGAGGAGAAAAGACCTGATTATGTATGGCCCAGCAGACAGGAGGAAGTTCAGGTACATCAATCTCCCACCCCCTCAAGTCTCAGCAACAACAAGGACACTGGCCCAGGCAGCTGCTGTACACACAGTAGTGAGTTAGGTCACAGCTGAGGCATCACCTCAGGAAACTCCAGTTCTTAAAAAGGAAGCAAGCAAACCTGCCCAGACTGTGCCCAGATGTGATCAGTGACTGTTATCCTATGCAGACAGCAAACTATGTTTATGTTGGGTACGCCTATATCCTTAAAAAAAAATCTACAGGGAAAGCTGGGATGGCTCAGTGGGTTAAGTGCTCACTTTGCAGCCCTGGGGACCGAGGATCAAATCCCGGCCCCGGCCCGTGCGGACCCATATGCTGAACTGGGGAGTTCCCCCAGTTCAGTTCTTTCTCTGTCTCTGTATCTCTCTCTCTCTCTCTCTCTCTCTCTCTCTCTCTCTCTCTCTCTCTGTCAAAAATAAATAAAATATTAAAAAAAATTTTTTTTTAACTATAAGAGCTGCTACAGGAAGAGCACAAACATGACAAATTTATGGAGGATTATCTCACAACAATGTCAAATCTCAAAATCCCCAAATATGACATCTTAATCTTTCAAGAAATGGTCCTCATTGATTTTTTATCCCAGTTAATACTATCACCCAACCTAAAAATAAGAGAATAATATTAGACTACATTAAAAACTCAGAGGCATTTATCTCACTCCTAAAAATTCAATTTTTATAGTCTAAATACATACTAACAATATCCCCTCCTCTCCATCCTTATTGTGTATTCTTAATGGCCCCCTACTCGTTAGTATCCTGAACTCTTGCCATAATCTGGACTGGTAACTCTTGAATTGTGACCTCCAGACTGTCAGCAGTGGCGTCACCAGAAAAATTTTAGGAATGCCAGTCCTGGGGCCCTCTCCACACCCACAGAGTCATTAGAAATGGCTGCCAGCCCTCCTCTTTTATAAGTCCTCCAGATTGTTCTGATGAAGTCACTGTCCTCTCTATATTACCTCTAACCTTCCCTCCCTTGAATACATTCTCCAGTCACCAGAGTGAGCCCCCCCAAAATAAAAAAACCCCACAAACCTGATGATGTCATCCCCTTTAAAATGTTTTAACATCTCCATCACCAGAGGATAAAATCCAAGACCCAGCTTAGGTAACTCCTCCAGAGTTCATTCCGGAAGCCCCGTCTGTGACAACGCCTCCTTCAGAGTCTGGGAGCATCTGTGCACATTTTTAACACAACAGTTTAGAGGAAGTTTGAGCTTAGGCTCAAGTTAGGTCCCCTTGGGTGTCCTTGCCCCATCACATACTCATTGTGCATCTCTGATGAAGTGACATCCTCTTTAAAAGAGTTCTGTCCTCTGTAAAGTTGGGACAAATAATGGCATGTGCTTTAGGATGAGTGCGAGTGTGTAATTCAACAACACATAAGGTCACTTACCACAGTTGTCTTCTTAGTAACCATGAACTTGACATCACTTATGTATTACTCCAGTAATTACTATTTATAATAGTTTTGTTGTTGTTGTTGTTGTTGTTGTTGTTAAATTAGGGTGACATTGGTTAGTAAAAATTATGTAAGTTCTAGGTATATAATTCTAGAATACTTTGACTGTGTGTTACAATATGTGTTCACCACCTAGAGTCAGATCTCTTTTCATCATCACGTATTTAGCTCCTCCTCCTTCCTCTCCTGCCCTATAGTAGTTTTTTAGTCACTCTGACTAATCGTTTTATTATGGCTATTAGTCTGGCAACATTGAACATGCTATGTTTCAAGTACATGCTTACAAATCGTGTTTGTCTCTAGTTTGAGTGATAACAGTAACCCTGACAAATAGTGTGTTTTCAATTAACATTTGTGTACTAAATTCACTTGATATATCAAGTGATGAACCAAACACAGAAGAGGTAATAGGAGAAATTAAGCAAAATAAATATAAGATCTATATAAACAGAAGTGTATTCAGGTGATAATAATTTATATATGTAAGTCACTGTAGATAACAACAAAATTATTTCAACTTGCATCGATTGGGCACTTGTTATGTGGTACCTTTGAGAGTACAACAATTGATAAAACATAATTCTTGTCCTCAAGGAGCTGGAGGCCTGTGGGGGAAGATACACAAATAGATAAATTACAATGATGTATTGTATAAGGACAAGAGCTACTGAAATCACACACAAATAAATTGGATAGGAGCACAGCTGTGCAGGAAGTAATTGGAAAAACGTATCCAAACTCATAAAATAAGGTACCACATATTGAGGATATCAAAAACACAAACTGGCAGCACGATATACAGTTTAGTCTCTTTAAAGTCTGTCTGTCTGTCTCTCTTTTTACTGCCCAATAAAGCTGGTGATAAGAGCTTCCTGTTGCATGGAGAAGAGATAATTTACTCAGGAAACATTTCTCATCCCATTGGGACTGAGAATTGATAAGATCTTTAAAAAAATGCTATGTTGGGAGGTTTGCCAAGAGATATTTCTAACTAAATGGCACCTTCAAGAAGTAGGACATGCATACACATCAAAATAGGGGCAAGTACATTCCGTCCTTCCCAAAGTAGAACTCATTAGAGAGATGATGTGATTCCCACACTGGACCGTTTTCCTGTTCCGCTGACGATGTCAGATGTGTCTGAGGCTATCCGACGTCATGAATGAACAATTACGATGAGGCAAATACTGCACATTGAGTTATCCACAAAATGAATAAAATCATCATCCCCAATGAGGCTTTTTAATTACTATAAATTCACAAATCCATGGAAATAAAGGGTTGCATTTCCTGGAAGCTTGAACATTTACTCAAAATCTCCATTACAGCAGGTACCCTTTAATACCTGAGGATTTCACTAGACCCTTCCACTGAAAAGTACGTGACATTGTTGTCATTGTAAACTATGTTAAAACAGTGACTCTTCCTTAATGCTTATATTTTATAAATATTCCTCTCTTTAATTGTAGGGATGTTTTGTCTCACATTATGAACAATTTTCAAGGTGGAATTTTCTCCATTTATTGACAGACTTTCAGGCAAGCTTTGGAAAGTGGTTTTCTAGAGTAAATTACTTTTCAAAGCTTCACATCCTTCTAGAAAATGGGATAGGGAAAAAAACCAAAACAACTCTAGAACCCCTGATAGAAAGCAATGCCTTCAATTCTATGTCGCCTTTAATAATCACAAATTGTAAAAACAAATCTGAATGGTACTTACAAAGGGTTTATACAAAAACTTCCAGAAACTATCTGGATAGCCAAGTGCAGCTAGGTGTTCAGCTCCAGGCAGCGTGAATGATAGCGGTCACCCACAAATGTCCCCTTTTTGGATTAGGACTCACATCTGTGAAAATCAGGTTTCCAGGGCTTCTTGGAGCCTCTTGTGCACTCACTGTGCTCCTGCATAGCACTCCCAAGTGCTTCTGGCCATGCATTATCCTGCTGCCTTGCTCTGATGATGTGTTCCGATGATGAATCATCACGGTACACCGCTGCTCGGATGAGCTGTTGCTACAGCACACCATTGAAGCTGTCACAAGGCTGATGGATGAGACAGGCATACTGATGGTATTTTACGCAGAAAACGGTGCTGCCCAGGGAACAAAAGGTTTAGGAGAAAATTCAACATAATTACCTGATAAAAGTCAACCTGCTCACAGCGTGCTTGGAAACACAGTCATGGTAAAGCATGCCCCTTCATGCGTGGTTTTTCTGGTGCCCCTGTCATAAGCTTCCCTCCCCGAGCCATAGGTTGACCTGGTTATAAACATTTTTGTGGTTGAGCAGAAACAAAAGCTTACAGGGTGCAAGGAAAATGCACATGATACTCAAACGTGCAGGTTAAATCTGAGAGCCTGTATTCTCAACTTCTGAGGAATAGCAGAGCCTGGCCACAAATTAGGAATTATTACATCAAGTTTATATTAAATCTTTACCCTGTAACCTTCAATTTTTGGGAGAGCCACCAGCTTTAATCATGACTGCTGAGACAGTGTCCCAAATAATTTAATTAAGAAATAGCCTCCTGATCCTCATTTATCTTGCTAAGGAAAAGGAACATAAGAATTTAGGAAAAACGCATAGCTTTCATTCAGCTCTTTCTATACCTAGTTCTCCATACACAGCCAATCCCAAATCAATATTTGCTGATTTGAACTAAATTCCGTAATGATTTGTTCCTTTATAATTTCACCTCTATCCCATGATGGGACATGTCAATGAACCCAACCCTGTGAATGAAATGAGTGGAGAGTATGCAGGAGGAGGAAAGAAATTTTTTTGTTCTCGCTCTAGGATTTGTTTTATTCCAAGTTAAGGCCTTGTAAAAGTACCTTAGGCCATCATGCAATCAAGTCATCACTGTTTTGCTTATTTTTTCCAATAAAATTAAGTTGACAGGGAATTTAATATTCACATTCTGCTTCCATTTTCTTACATGAAAATTCATTAAGGCTGGTAGTGGTAGGTTTAAAGAGAATTGTCAGAAAAACAGCTTTGAGGCTTATAAGTGCTAGAAATGTTAGAAAACGTGCGCTAGTGTCAGAGGAAGGCACGGAGGTTGTCTTCAGTTTCCCCTGCCTCCTGAAAAGTTCTTAAGTTAGCTTCTCTCTGGAAAGTTGACAACTGAAGACAGCTCAGTCCTATAGCTTTTGGTAACCTCAGAAATAAATCTTTACCTCATAAATCTTTACCTCTTTATTTCTGTTGTGTAAAACTTACCTCAGATCTGCTGACATCTGGAGGGATAAAGGACTGGTCAGGTGTTGGAATAAACCTCCCTCACAACTGTCTGCTTTCTGGTAGAAGCCAACGAATCCTCCAAATCTGGCAGTACTTGCCAGTGTAGGGACTAGGGACATCCACGGGTGATAGATATAAAATACCCTGTGACATCATTCAGTGTTCCCTCTCTCTGATTTTTCAATATTTTGTATCCATAATGAATAGAGGGAGTTTCAAGTGCCAATGTATTTCAGTGCAGCTGGAGACAAAAACCAGTTTTAGATGTTTTGACAAAACTCTAAGAAATGTAGAATCAGGCTGAAGTACAAAATATTCGGGAATTGAATTCAGTCCACTCTGACTCTTCACACAATGAATGGTTTGGAGGGCTTGCTCCGTGTCAAGCACTGTGCTACAAGAAAATCACATGATCCGTGGGGGTGGTAAAAAGACCCACACCAAATGAATAGTTCTCTTTCATTAAAAAAAGAATTGGAATTGGCATTTCTGAATATTTGAGGCAAAAACAATACTAAACATCCAAAGGAATCAGTTGACACCAGTACTATTTGAGAAAAGGAATGTATCAAATTATATATGTGACAATACACATTTTGTTCCATACCATTTTATATAAATGGGCAGCTCAGATTATACGAGTTGAAAACCATTTATTTCCTTATAATTCTGTCAACTTTCCTTAGTTATAATGATCGTATGTCAGGAAGAAAGAAGAAGCAAATAAATTTGACACATAAGAAAGAGAAGCAGGACTGCTTTTTATAGTAATTATTTATTTAGCATATATTTCTCCATTAAATTGTAGTTGCTTAGGATCAAGCATATCTTCTTACTCTTCTTAAATCCATTTCACCAAATTAACATCAGGAATCAAATAAGTCTTGAGTAAAAGGAGATATGCAAATAAAATCTTTAGAGACAAAATATGAAGCGTGAGTCTCAATAAAGTTAATATTCACTGTAGTGTAATGTGTAGAAATCCATATATCTGGCTTGATTAGAACATCGGCCTAGACATTGTATATAATTACCCATCACCCTGTACAAGTGCTCAGTAAATATCGGTCCTTTCTCTTCCTTGAGAGAAAGCAAGATATCTACAGCATGTGAATGCAGTTTAGAGAACATAAAGCACCACAGCCCACTGGAGCACATTACTCAAATATTGATTAATGTAGTGTAATGGAAAGAACAAGTATGTTGAATTCAAACAGACCAGGTGTTGGTAACTGTTCCAACCACTTTTGACAGTGCACATTTAGTGAAACATTTTTGAGGCTCATTATTTTTACATCTAAAATAGAAATCATAACACCTATCTGAAAGGCTTGCTGGAAGTGTACAGTGAGATGACGTTGGCGAGTATAATTCTGGTTGAAATTAGGTACTCCAGGACGTTAATGATATCCTTAACTCAGTTAAACCAGTTTAATAGGTAATTGTCACATGCTTAGATTGGTGTCAAGATATTCTGTTATGAGACTTCAGGTCAGGTTGCTAGTATTTTTAGTAGTCTGTCAAAATATATAGCTACTCTATACTTACCATAGCAGGAGTGCTAAATTATCTAGACTTCAGTGACAATTCAGAGCAGAATGCCAACCATAAGAAGGAAAAGCAGTCGTAATTTTAGTCTATCAATGTGAGAAATGGCTAAAATGGTTATGAACACTTGGTCTGTCCGAATCCAAAGCATATACCCTGTGTATTATATTTTGAGTGTGTGTGTGTGTGTGTGTGTGTGTGCACATGCAAGTGCAATATCGGCTTCTTGTACTTTGCAAGACTGTTACAATCTATCAGAATCTAGGTCATATTCCAAGTGACTGAGCCTAGCTTTTTGCATATCGATAAAGTGTTCCAGATTTTATCAACTTATTAATTGAGGTCAAAAACCATTATATGATCTAAGTAAAAGTCTCCTGGTGAAAACTATTGAAAGATAGATTTTACATAATTTTTTTGGTTATTGCAAATCTGAAAATTTGTTTTCATAATAAGAATCTATGATATGTCATTTGTTTGAACACAATGTGTTGTGTTTTTAGGGAGATGTCATTTTGAATATTATTACATTTAGTTTTATAGATATTTGGTTCAGCAATTAAAGCAAATAATAGCAAAAATAATCTAAAACAGATTGCAAACTGAAATAGAAATAATGAAGATTGAAAAGTGCTACAAAACTATTATTTTGCTAAAGTAGTAGATGATTAAGGTATTTTCAGAATTATGAAAACAAAAACTAAAGGCTATAAAGAGAAAACACCTGGTTATAGTAACTCCAGCTTTTAAATTTTATCACTCCATCTGCCTTTTACAGGGGCAATAATAAAGTATCTCTGATTTTAATACCAAGAACAGAAATTCCTTGTTATTTGTGAATTTCTAGGCTGACAAGACAAACTATTTTAAATGGGACAGAAAACAACTGTGCTCTCCAATTTCAAATGGTATCTATGGTCAGACTACTGATACCTTGAATTTAGCCCAATAGACTAGGCTGACCATACAAACCATTTCAAAAGGGACAGTACCATTGTTTTCTGTCCCACTGAAAATGGTATATATGGTTAGCCTATGAATTTCATTAATATTATTGTCTGTATCTATTTATCCAATCTATAACAATATAGTTATCTATTCATATCGCGTGGAAACTATTTATTGTTCCTGTCCTCATTGATCAGTGCTTTAAAAGTCATTCACTTCATAATAAGCAATTTAGGGCAAAATGTCACATGACTACAACATTGCAAGGAGTTCAAGGTTCACTAAAATGACAATGAAATTATGTTTCAGCTTGCTTTCTTTTAAGCCCGTCCTAACTTTATTCTAATAGTCTGACTGATGATGGTTCAGGCTATTTTGTTTCCCCTATGTCATTTTAGTGTTCTATTTCCATTAGATGAGTCTTATTATAAGTAATACAACCCAGTAAGTGTAGCCAAAGATGTAAAGCATTATTTAAATAACAAAAGTACCCCGTCCTAACCTAAATGATATAGTTTTCCATATGGATTTGAAGGATGACATAGCAATAATGTCAGCACACAAAAAGGAATTTTGGCAACTCTAGCAGTATACTCCTTTGGTGGAAGTCATGTACACTGACTTGTTTTATTTTCTCAGAGTGGCATCTTCCACACATTTTAGCTAATGAAAATCAAAACAGAATTATTTTGTTGTAGATGTGCATGTGCCTATGTTTTAACACTGGAAGAAACAATTTAAGTGTCACCTGTGTGTAACGTGCTGTTGGCTTTCAGTGTGCAGTTTATAAAGAGGACTGTGGTTGCGATGGTTTAGTTTTGCTTTTAGGTAGCATTTTTCTGCTGCGCTTACACATTAGACAGTCTACACAAATTTCACCAAAATTTTTTTCTTGAAATTGTCTTTCATGTCTGTTCCCACCATCTACCTTATGCATTATGGTCTCTGCTCTCAGTTTATTTTTTTTATACCACTTTTGGTTTTTTTTTTAATGAGTGGCAGGAAGCAATATGAAGGAGGCCAGCCGAGTATTGCTACACAATTAGGGCATGCATTTAAAACCGAAGTGGAAACATAAGCACTTAACAGCCTAAACATGGTGATGATACATGTCCCGTTACCATTGTGAGGAAACTTGGTTGTTCCCTCTGAAAGCAAATATCATGGGCCAGGAGACAGAAAATTTGGTTGCAGCACCAATCCTACCACTAAATCTTATGTGATGTTTAGTAAATTATTTATGTTCCTTGTCATGAGTATTATTATAGTTATAAAAGGGATATAGTTTATGCCCTTTATTATCCTTGCCAGCTCTAATTTTCTACAATGTGAATAGGATTCCAAAAGAAAAAAATACAGGTGATGCTTTTTCTTCTTTTCCAGCACAGTTTCAGATGTATGAGTTTTTCTGGCAAGGTATAGTTTAAAGGGATCAAAACAAAACTATCAAGTCAGCAACAACTATAATGCAATCTTGACTATAGGATAACAACTGGCCAAAGAAACTGTCACATGCATCAGTTTTATATGCTGCAATTTGTTCACATCCAGAGCTGTGTTTCTGAGGAAAACTGTCTAATGTTGGGACCCTGCACCCTTATATGCTTAATGTTCTTATGTGGTCATTGGATCATGTGGTTGCAGTTTCGTGTGTGTGTGTGTGTGTGTGTGTGTGTGTGTGTGTGTGTGTGTGTGTGTGTTGGCTTCACGAAGAGCTTCATGTTTTACTTCACGTTTTTGGCTCTGGCAATCAGTAAATAGTACTTATTTCATCCCACATTCTGTGGCCCATTACACTTAAAATTTAGAAACTACTATCCCAGGACCAAGCCCAATTGTAGCATGCACGCATACACGTATACACGCACACATGCACACACGCACCTGGCCACACAGGTCAACGTTTGGCAAAGCAGAATTCCTAACTCCAGGTACAAAGGGGCAAATGATGGTAGATCAATAGTTTCTCTGAGAACACTAAGAAAAATGATAAAATGGTACAAAAGTATATTAAATCTGGGCTACTGAAGCAAAGAGGAAGATGGTGTTAAAACTCTAAAGAGGAAAGCGCCTTAGTAGTGAGATGACTTCCTAAAGTAGCTCTTCCTTTGGGGAAAATGGTGAGTCTTTGCACAAGCCCGAGACTGGAAGTAGTTTTGCTGTGTGGCTGGCAGCTATGACTGAGGACAGGGACACTGGTACAACTTTTTGTGATCACTGAAGGTTTGCAGAGACAGCACATTGAAACGTGGGGTCTCTCAAAGATGGATTCCGTTCTCTTTTCAAGTATGTACTGAATTCTGAAACCAGGCAGGGAAGAAGTCAAAAACTCTAAGCAAAGAGGCACTGAAAAGCAGCGTTTAAAGCAGCCTCCTGCGGTGACGAGACAGTGATTAGAACAAAGGCATCTGGAAGTACAGGGTCTGAAACACCGGATCTGAGTTGAGTGTCCTATGGGACGCCTGTAGCAGAGGGGAAAGCAGACTAAGCTTTCCAGAAATTTACCTCACCCGTTAATTTTGTGTTCTCAAGGCACTGGTTTCCTCCTCTCCAGGGATACTCTGATGCTGCGTTTGGAACCAGCGTGTAGGATAGGAAGGCGGGCTGAGGGGTAACTCACGTGTCCTATTATTTCCATACACATGTCTCTTCTGTTCAGAATTCACTCTGGACCTTGTGAACGCTCACTATACAAGCGTGCACAACGCTGATTCTAATTGTGTAGACCCCAGGGTCCCTCCCACAGAGATGAAAAAATTATAAAGTAATACATTTCACAAACAAGAAGGAGTATACTTGGTAAAATTGTAAATGTCTACAGGCAGAACCTTACAACAGGGGTGTCCAATCTTTTGGCTTCCCTGGGCCACATTGCAAGAAGAAGAATTGTCTTGGGCCACACAGAAAATACACTAACACCAATGACAGCTGATGAGCTGAAAGAAAAAAAATCACACACAAAAAATGTCACGATGTTTTAAGAAAGTTTACAAATTTGTGTTGGGCCGCATTCAAAGCCATTCTGGGTCACGTGCAGGCTACAGGTTGCACAAACTTACCTTGGAATCAATGAGTGCACCTCACAAGGAGGTCTATGCGAAGTCAGTAGAAAAATAGACAAAAAGGGTCAATTCTAAAAGTGATACTATTTGGAAAAGCGTGGAAAACATAGAGCAAAGACCAAATCTTTCCTCTTCTGGATACTGTTTATAGCTCAGTGTGAGCGTGGTAAAAAGTCACTGAGTGGTGTCCCATGGCTTTTTGTACCCGTTTCTCTAAAGATGTCTTCAAAAAATGTTTACTTATCAACCCTAACAAGCAAATGTAATAGCTCTGAAGGGTTACATGTGTGAGCACACGGGCTGGCTTTCTTAGAAAGTTGACTCTGGGTGGGGGTGAGCAGTCAAGAGGTTTGTGAGGGTGCACTCGGGGTCAGTGCCCTCCCATGGAAGGGACGGAAGCAGGATTGGATGGTGGGAGAAGCTGAGTTGTGATGCATTGAGCGAGGCAGCTCTCCTGGGTGGAGCGCTGAGGCTAGGCTGGACCACCCTTGAGGAGGCTTCTCCTGGTGGTGTTGATGGGGTCTGTCTGTCGTCCAGCCGTGGTGAACAATGAGGGCTGCCCTGAAGAAGGTGTGACCCAAGTGAGGCTGACACAGTTTTCTTCTGCTGAGGTGGCTCAAAGCAGGTGACAGCCTCCAGCAACAGGCTCAGGAGATCAGTACTGTGGGTAGCAAGTCACAGTGTCCACCACACAAAGAATCCCATCTGAGGGCTTGAAGAGAATACAGTTTGACCACAAAAGGCAACAATGAAACACGAAATGGTGTTACAAAGGGTACCTCCCATTTAACCATTCGGAATTCTCAGGGAAATTCTTCCCTGCAACTAATCCTAATCTCTCATGAGGCATTAAAAAAAAAAATTTTTTTTTTAAATCTGGCATCAAAAAGATGAATAACTCTGAACAAAACACTTTATTTCTCCCCTTTCAAAGCTGTAACCCAACACAAAAGATTTTAAATGGCTGAGCTGAACGTTTCAATTCACAGAGGCTTTTCTATTCTTTCATAACTTGGAGAAACCTTTGAAAGAATTCAGTGGAGGAGCAACCTTCTTTCATTTGCCATACTAGTGATAAGAAGTGCAACAAATTAGCAAATAGAAAAATCACACTCTTAAACAATTCAGCAACGTTTAGACTTCATATTTTCCCCCCATTCAAAAGCAAATACTTGGATTTTCTTGTTGGAGTGAATCATTTGGCACTAATCAGAGGTATGGGTGAGGCTGATTAAAGGACTCTTATGGTTTGTTTCCTTGAGGTTGACTGAGATAGTAAGCATGCCTCAAATATTTACTTTTACTGTGTATGCATATTAATTGCTCTGCCTATTATCATCATAAATCATCCTCTCAACTAATGACATCCTCTTCACACTAATAAGGAAAAATTACAAGAGCAAACAAATCATCTATAGCAGGAAGGCACTTGATGATTTAGTAAATTCAGTGAAGCTCAGCCACATTATCTTTCTAACAAGTCTCTGGATTATTTTGTTCCTTATCCCTGTGCTACAAATACCACCTCCATCTTAGGATACATGAATATTCTATTATTCTTCAATATCTTTTTTTTTTTTTAAGATTTATTTTATTGTTTTTGACAGAGACAGAGAGAAGGGGGAGGGCCCAGAGCAGTCTCCATAGTTGTACGTCATCAGTTTTCAACATGGTTTCATTCCACACAGGTGGGCGAAGGGCCATGCACGGTGGGAAATGGACTGGGGGCCTCCCACATGGGAGGCATGCCCCCCTTGAGCCAGGGGCCCAACTGGGGGGCAAGAACCAAACTGGGGGCCTCCTGCATGGGAAGCACACTGCAGTTCAGCATATGGGTCCACACGAGCCAGGGCTAAGATCAATCCTCGGCCCCCAGGGCTGCAAAGTGAGCACTTACCCTGCTGAGCCATCCCGGCCTCCCCTATTCTTCAATATCTTTAAGACAGCACAGGAAAGTAGGAGCTATGTGATGACCGGAGAAAGGACAGGCAATGGTATCAGCATATTAATCAAACCTGAGTGAGACAGAACTTGGTAAACGAGAGCATCCCTTCCTTCCTGGGACCTGACGTGGCAGAAGTCATGTCACATCATACATCCCACTCCTCCGCATTTACACAGCCTCCTAGAAGTCAAGAATAAAACCCACATTTATGTTTACTACCTGTGATATAAATGTCACTGTCACTAACTGAAAAACTTCCACTTTGTCAGGCCTCATTCTAAGTTTCTATGTTTGTCAAACATTTAAACCTCCAATGCCCCTATCAGGTTTCCATTTTTATCTATGTTTTAAAGCTAGAAAAACAAACTCACAGAGAAATAAAATACCTCACTCATCTGTTTCCAGAAACAAGATGATGATGATGATGGGAGTCGAACCCAGGCATCCATAGGAGAGCAGGGACTTGGTACTTAACTGAGGAATTCCATTGCTTTTGCTGTAGTTTGAATAGCAGCGCTCCAATAATTAGGTTCTGGTCAAACTTTGCATTCATTCTGGTATTTCCATATTAGCTCTGTGGAGTAAAGGACGCGTTTTCTGCTAATGGCGGTAGTGGGAGTGTCGTGAGTGACATTCTGCTGATGGGGAGACACTTCATTGGGCTTGTCCATGGCTTGGGACCAACGCCCCAAATGCTCTGTTTTTGTTGTGTCACTCTCACAACGACCACTGAACGGTGCTGTGTTTCCCCTTTGTCAGAACACGTGACCTCTGGCTGGCTGAAGGCATCATGATTTTTCATCCTCTGAGTCACCAAGTGCTCCTCAGAGTTCCTGTCCTGACAGCAGGTGACAGGACGGCTTGTACCTGTTGTGTAGCGACCACCGCCTGCTGCTTCTCCCAGACAGGAGAGGGCCCAGAGCAGCGGGGATGTCCGCAGACGCCTCTCCAGTGAGAAAGAGCCTGAATTCTTTTCCCCCAAAACTCTCTGCAGCATCTTCCACAATATGTGAGAAACCTCCGTTTAAAAAAAAGGAACCTATGAAAATTATACTTTTAATTTTTTACATCTTCCACAGTATGTGAGAAACCTCAGTTTTAAGAAAAAGGAACCTATAAAAATTATACTTTTAATATTTTTAATGTATTAAATTTATTGGGGTGACACCATTTAGTAAAATTAAATAGGTTTCAAGTGTACATTTCTATAATCCATCAACTATATATTGTACTGTGTGCTCACCACCCAGAGTCAGTTCTCCTTCCATCACCATACATGCAATTCACTTTACCCTCTTCCACCCAAATTTAAGACATAATCTTTAGAATGACCTTTTTTGAGGGAAAAGTAAAGCATCATAAATTACACTCCTATTTACTGTATCATCCCTGCTTCTTCATCACTGTCAGAACCCCTTTTCCTGGCTTGGGTGCATATACTCAGAATGAAGAAAAAATAAGATCACTCACACAATCAATAGACAGTTCCCATATAATACTTACGGTAAATTAAGTTGGTCTAGAAAGATTAATTGAAAACAGTGCTTTTTTCAAGGATGGAATTTTCATATTTAGAAAAGTAATAAAAAATTGATTTTCTTTTATTTCTTTTCCACATTTCATACGTAAGGACTATAATCCCTCATGTAAATCATTATGTTTTTCTTACTTCATACAATCCAAAGACATTCAGAATCAAATTTCAAATGCAGTCTTTGAAAAACAAATAAATAATATTTTTAGGTAGCTTATTTCTATTCTTCATATTTTTCTCTCTCCTATTTTTTATTACCTTTTTAGCTTCCTGTTAAAAGTGAGTTCAGATCTGTTTTAGAACATGTCAAGGAATAAATAAATAAATTGAAAACACTTAGGTTTAATAAAGCAATAAGCAGAAAAAATATTAATATGTTGTGAATATGAAAGTTGTACTTTGATGGTATAAATAGAGATTCTTATAATAACATTTATATTCATCTTCTGGAGGTCAAACTCTTGTGATACTTAGTGATGCAGATATAAATATGAAAACATTGTAATCTAATACTGTTATGTGTTAGCTGCAAGTGCCAGTTTTGTTCTGAAAATCTATTCAATGAGTCTATGAAATAATTTTCAGTAGATGATGGTCATGCAAGAAAACAATTAAGGTATGCTATTTTTATATTCGATTGCCATTATTTCTAAACAACTCAACAAATAATATTTCATGACTGTTCAAAGGAATAATTACCTGTATCTTGAGTGGGAAAACGAACTCAGTATGTCATAAAGGTGAGAAAAGGAAATCAGTGGACTCAGTAGTTAAGTGGTGGGGATGCTTCGCAGCTGAGAGGAGTCTCTGAGTAGACCACCCACAGTTGGTGGAGAAGGTGACATTGAGACAGGCTCTGGAAGAGACTCATCTTATACCTGATAATGTAAGAAATTCTGTCAGCTTAGCCGCGAATGCTGGAATGTTCAAGGCCTAAACAAGTTCACGTGGCAGCACAGTGAGAACCGTGGGGTAAAAACAGTGTCAAACCCAAAGAAGTGGCAATTGTGTGAATGAAAATAAAAATTTCCCCTTGATTCATGCCAGCCCTGGAAGCAATTGCTTCTCCATTCTATTTCTCCATAGAAAGAGCCACTGCAGTTTCACAGACTACTTTCCCGCATGCGCTCTGTGCCTGTGGACAAGTGACAAGCTCTCTGTGCCTCAGTTTCCCTGACTATAAAATAGGGGTACCACTATCTAATGCAGTGTTGCTGTGAGATTCAGCCGTGTTGATGCATGGACAAATAGTATAGTGCCTGGTATATACATAGGAAGCCATCAGTAAATACCAGCCATTGTTACTATGTCACCACTAATAAAAACCCCTTTGAGCACGTACATACTTCTAACTCCTGCATCACCTCTCTTTCCTCATCAGAATCTCTCTTGCTATATCTCTTGCTAGCCATACTTACTCAATTTTAAAGTATACATGTTCCACTATATTTTCTTTAATCGGCTCCAATACTTGTTGATTTCCAAGCATCCCATTGAAATTGCCCCTAGAGATGTCATTGGTAGTCTGCATATAGCCCAGCCCAGTGGTCATGGTGCTGCCCTTGTCCAAGGTGTCCCCTCAGTTCCAGGGGGCACACTCTGACTGCCTTCTTGGCTTTGGGGAAACTACAGGCTCATTGTCTTCCTCCTGCGAGTTTTCACTTTCTAGGGGCCCTTCTCCACCTAATCTTGACATTTTGAGTAGTTCAAGCATCTTGTCCTTTTACTGCTGTATGTGAAGGTGATTCACTTATTATCTCTTAACTGCAGAATTGTCCTTTTGTATTCTGCTATGTGATAGGAGACAGACATTTTACAAAGTATGATTCTTGTCTCCTCCGATGCCTCATTGGTGGTCTGCCTATTTGTTCCTCTCTGGAGAGAACATGCTAGAAGACGTGAGAGGAAGGCTTGCTGTCCCTACCACTTTGCCAGCAGCTCAGTCTGTCCTAGGGCTCCGATTACTTTGGTCGTTCCCAGAATCCACCTCCTTGTAGCCCTTCCAGTGCCAAGAGGGAAAAAAACCCTTTCTCCAACCCTCCTGTCACCTTTGGATACCACAATCCCTCTGTTTCAATTGACAAGTGAGTTTCCATTTTCCTGATGGGGTCCTGGCAGATCTACCATTACATGCTGAAAACTCCACGTGTAGACATGCAGCCCGGAACTGGGATCCTCCTCACATAGTTAACTTCATTTTCTTTTAAAATCTTAATGGTGATATGATTTATATGCCACTTCATTCACTTGGTGTAAATGTACAATTCAGTACATCTTAGTAAATTTATAGAGCTGTGAAACTGTTGTCAGTATCGAATTTTAGAAACTTTCCATCAAACTCCACCCCCAATTTTTTATGCATCACTCTTCACTTTAACATTAAGCTCCAGGCAACAGATGTGTTGTTTTTAAGATATGCTTTTAGTGAACATTTCATATAAACAGATTCAGACAATATAGAATATTTTGAGACCAAACTACTTTAAGTAGCATACTATTTTTTGAGATTCATCCAAATGCTACATGTACAGTATTTCATTCATTTTATTATCAAATGATATTCCAGTGTGTGTCTGTAACCATATTTTGCTGTCTCCATTGACATAGTCATAGACATTTGATTATTTTTTTTCTCACTTAATGGACACTAGGAATAATGCTGTTATGAATATACACACAGTCTTTTTGTTGAATGTATGTTTTTATTTCTCTTGGGTACATACTTAGGAGTGGAAATGCTTTGTAGATCATATGTTAACTCTGTTTAACGTTTTAAGAAACTGCCAAACTGTTTTCCACCATTTTATAATCCTACCACTGATGTATTGTTTCAATTTCCCTACATTTCCGCCAAAACAAGAATTTGTTTTTAGGCCATTCTTGTGGGTGCTACTTGCTATCTCATGGTTTTAATTTACATTTCCCTAGCAACATGATTTTGAGCATTTTTTCATGTGCTTACAGAACATTTATATAGCTTCTTTAGTAAAATGTCTATTCAAATATTTTACTCAATATGAAAAGTTTATTTCCTTATCATTGAGTTGCAAGAGTCTTTATCTCTTCTCAGGTATATAATCTGAAAATTCTCTGTGTCTGGCTTTTCTTTTTCACTTTCTTAATGGTGCTTTGGAGTACAAATGTATTTAAGTTTGACAAAATCCTATTTTTTATTCCTGTTACACTTATGATTTTGGGGTTGTATCCAAGAAATCTATGTCTTACCGAAGTTTACTCATTTGTGTTTCTTGACATGTTTGTATTCTTGGCTCTTACATTTAGGCCGCAACATCTAGTCTACTCTTACATGTAACTTCTTGCTATCTTCACTTGAAAGACAAATAAGATCTTTGACTTAGCATCTCAAAGTGAAGGCGCTCCCCACAATGTTTTTTAAAAATCTTGGAATTGTCTCTTTCTAGACCCCCTTTTCCAAGTAACTGGTGCAATTATCCATGTATTTATTATGTGACAAAACTTGATTCACTTTGAGTCCTGTCTTTTCCTCACTTTTCATGCTCAATGTCTTCTGAGCATCTCCGTTCTGTTCAACTTCCTTGAATTATCACCATCATGATCTCGACTCAGGCACTTTACTATTAATACTTTGCCAATTGGTCTCCTCACTTCCTTCTTCATAGCCCTAATCCACGCTCCACAAAGAGAACGTGGTTCATGACACTTGTACATCTTGATTGCATTCTGTGTTTTGGTTGGCTTTGTGCTAAAGGCCCCTTAGCGATCTGGGGAAACCTATAGGCCCCTGCAGACATAAGGTTTGAAATGCGTGGAATAATCCACCTAGGATCACACAGCACACCACTGAATGGTGACCATCAAGCCATTCTTCTTAATTCGTGAGGTAATAATATAAGAGCTCCTTTCCAGTCTGTTAAGCCCTAAAATACAGTGACTTGTTGAAGAGCCATCATACTTACATTATAGTGACAAGCATCCACGAATACTGAGACACCTGCAACAACCATCAATTGCTCTAAAAATACCTGATTGCCTTTTGTGACAAATTTGGAGGCTGTTCACATACTACTCTAATTTGTTTAATTTTTTTTCTGAGGTTGGTGAAAGTAAAGAGGTAGTGTTTAATCATGCCAGTTAAGGACACCTTGCATTCTATCCATATGCCTCCTAGGTAATACCCAAGTAAGAATTCTTATAAATAACTGCATTTAGAGCAAATGCCTGACCAAGGCTTAAAAGACCCATGTGATTTGGCACCTGCCTGCCTTTGCCCCTTTGAGCTCATGAATTCAGCTCTAGTCTGAATCAGTGTTATCCTTATTCTGCCAGTCACTTCTAGAACACATCAAGCTTGTGTGGCCCAGGAGGTCTCATATTTGGAGAGAACTTCTTAATCTCCCAAAGTAGCAGCACTGGATTCATCTTTATCAATGCTTTCCATTATTTGCCTTCATGCAATTAAGAATTAAGTCCTTTTGTTATTCTGTGCATTTGTTTTATTCACTTAATTTTTTTTTCTCTCCCACTAACATATAAACTTGTTAGAGAATGTACTTGATGGTCTTTATTTTATCCAAACCCTGGCCTAGAGGGGCACACTGATGGGTTTGCGTTAAATTAAAAAATGATTGTTCAGGAATGCTGGGATGGCTCAGTGGGTTGAGCACTCTCCTTGCAGTCCTGGGGTCCAAGGATCAAATCAGGCCTTGGAGGACCCATATGCTGAGCTAGGGTGTGCCCCCAGTTCATTCCTTGCTGGGGCAAGCTTCCCATGTAGGAGGCGCACATCCCCACACCCACCCATGGAATGAAACTATATGGAAAACTGATGACGTACAATTATGGAGACTTCTCAGGGCCACACCCCTTTCTCTCTGTCTCTGTCTGTCAAAAACAGTAAAAATAAATCTTTAAAGAAATGATTGTATGAATCTCTACAGCCTGTCCCCCAAGGTCATCATTTCCCACTGGGTTTTTCAGTAGCTGTCACCCTGCTCACTTTCTTACCTATCTCACTGCGAACAAACCAGCTGGAGTGATGCTGGTAAAATGTGTCATGCATTTTACTCAATGACATACTTTGACAAAATCCATCACTCGTGCTGTACCCATAAGGACATTCTTAGTCTCCTTGTTGCTTTCCTTCTTCTACTTCGTTTTTCCCATTTATTATTAAGATCCTGTTAGTTACCAAGCTCATCCCTGCTCTGTGCCCTTTGCTGGTGTTATTTCTTCTTGTGGGATAATGTTTTTCTGTCTTTACTGAAAGGTAAAGGACCTTCAGTTCTCAACCTAAATGCAACTTGTTGAGAGAGAACATGCCTGAACATGCTAATCAACTGGGTCCTGTCTGGGTTTCCACGATCTGCAAACGTACCAGGCTCTGAGCTTTGCAATGGGCTTGTGACAGTGAGTGCAGAGGAGAATTTATCATGAAAGCACCAAGAGGTCTTAAATTTCACAGCCCCCTTATTTGCATGAACTCTATTTAGGACTCTTGGAAAAGTCATAAATATATTTGCAGGGTGATGTGTCTTTGTAAAAATTTAACTCCAATTGATTCAGGCAATTCCTTCTCTACATTCTGGTTTCTTCTGAATCAGGAAGTCATTGACACTTCCAGTTATGCCATAGTAATAGTTTTGGACATGTATATTTATTTATTTTCTAAAGATTTATTTTTTTATTGTTCTTTTTTTTTTACAGAGAGATACAGAGACAGAGAAAAGGGGGAGGGCTCAAAACAGTCTCCATAGTTGCATATCATTGTTTTTTCCCACATAGTTGCATTCCACGGGTGGGTGCGGAGCTGCACTGGGCAGGAACTGGGCCGGGGTCTCACCCCAATGAGAACCAAACTGGGGGCACTCCCCAGTTCGGCATATGGGTCCGCACGGGCCGGGGTCAGGATTCGATCCTTGGTCCACAGGGCTACAAAGTGAGCGCTTAACCCATTGAGCCATACCAGCTTCCCAATTATTTATTTTTTTAAAGAGAACCCACAAAACTTAGACCTACGCTGGATGATCAAAAAATGGCATAATCCATGCTTTTAATTATATAGTGGTATAATTTAGTGAGAGAGACATTAAGTAAAGAATAACATACTAGTACAAAATTAATGTGTTAAGAAGGCACATATCATAAAGGCTTATAATAGAGAAGGTTACCAGTCATTTAAATCTGTCAGGTAAGCAAAAGCGATATTATCATTAAGTCTTTTAAAGAATAAATCAGATTGAAAACATAGTTCTACTAGAATTCAAGGTAATGCAAATTAAAATAATAAAAAATTAGTCTTCATCGATTAAACTGGCAAATTTGATAGATTAATATTAAGTGATGGAGAAATAGCTATGTGACACTATCTCCCAGAGTTGGGAAACAACTGGCTATATGTATCCTAAACTTTCAAAGGATTTATAGACTTATACTAGTCTATCAAGGTTAGGAGAAAATTTATGTTCAAAAATCACATATTTCAATGTTGTGGATAAAAAAGAAATGGTTAATTGAATTGTACTGCATCCATATGATAGTCAATTCACATTTTGTTGTGTGAGATTAATGAAAAGAGAAAATATGTATTATGTCAGGCAAAAGAAAAGGCATTGAAAATCTGTATGCACAGTATGATCTTAGTTACATATAATTACTGGAGACAAATATATCAAAATAATGATGTTAGTCTCTCGGCAAAGAGATAATGCATTTTTTTCTATTTTTAATTTTCTATATTTCAAGTTGTCTGTAAATAATGTATTTTTTAATAGAATTTGATGCAAATACTTGATCACCTTAATAACTTCATGTTTTTTGTTTGTTTGTTTTTGAATTAGAGAAAACATGCTCAGAGTTCAGGCTTCTCAGATATAGATGGAGACTGCATCAGCAAGCCATGTTAATAGCAGACAGATTCATAGTTTTCCTTTTAATTTTATTATTAAATGTGTTGGGGTGACATTGGCTAGTAAAATGCTATAGGTTTCCGGTGTACGATCCGATCAGTGCTTCTATCAGAGGTCTGCTTCTTTGATATTCAGGTGATGTTGGGTCATTAGCATGATGCTCAAAGATGCTGACAAGAGACATTTAAAGCAAAGTATTTTTAATTATTAATAAAACTACAAGGGCAGAATCAAATGATTCAATGGAAGTTGTGATCTTAAAAAAGACCAATAAAGAATACTAAATTTTAATGAACTCCCCAGTAACACTGAAATGCATCATTTAATTTGTCGTTAACCTTTCTGATATGCTACTTGGAGGTCTTTAAATTCTTAGTACAGGGTGCCATTTGATGACAAGGACAGGTGACTGTTCCATGTAAATGAGTACAGTAACTGAAACATAACAGGGGAAGAAATTGAGGCAAGGCGATATGTGAAGAGAGGTGGAAGATTTACTGGAAATTATCACAGGCCAAAAAGAAGCAAGGAGGGTTTTTCACAGAATTTAGCAAACATGTGATGCTCCTGTACATGTTTCAGATATAACACATCTATTTTAAAAAGTAATAACATATTTTCAAATGAATAATATCGTGTCAGATATCTGACAGAACTGTACTTGAATCACACAAAAATTTTTTCAAGTATCTTTTCAAATAAACCCAAATCACTTTAAATTTCAAGAGAAGTCCTGTGAAGGGAGCAATGCAGGGATGAGATCGCAGTTGGAAGGAAAATTTGTCAGAAACTGGCGGCACTGAAACCATTAGCAACAGCTCTTCCAACACATTTTATGGCAACAGAATATTGTAAACATCAAAGTTATACTTCGCAGCCCAGGTTCAGGACGAGCCAGGTTGCAGAGTAGCATGATAGATGAATCGCAAACACAGGGCACTATTCCACACGGAACTCGAAGTTCTGAGTTGAATTTATTTTTAGCTCAGTAGTTCTTGGAACGTCACCAAGAATTCAGAGGTGAGCCTTCCAGGTGAGAGGGGAATATCAGTGCCCTCACAATCCTCTCCTCTCCCAGGATTCCCCAGCCATCCCTCCAGCAATGGCATGGGATCCGTACCACGAGCCAAGCAAGTTACTGGATTCTGGTGACTCTGTGCAATGCTTGCGTTCTGAAGCAAGGAGATTTGTTTTCTTTTGCTGCTGTAACCACTTCCCACAAATCTGAGGGCTTAAAACAAGTGAATGCATTATCTCAAGGCTTTTGTAGGTCAGAAGTCTAGTGAGCAGGTGGGTCATCTGCTTAGGCTCTCAAGCCAGAAATCAAGGTGTTGGCAGGACTGGGTTCCCAGTTGGAGGCTGTGGAGAAGCGTGCACTTACTTTCAAGTTCATTGAAGTTGCTGGTAGGATTCAGTCATCACAGTGGTAAAGCTGAGATCCACGATTCTCTCTGGTAGCTAGCCAGAGTCCCGTCTTTGTTCTCAGACACTGTCCCCATCCCTTTTCAGGCTTCTTGTGTGTCTCCCTCCAGCACTGGGGGACAAGACCTTTTCATACTTCAAATCTTTCTGATTCCAGCCAGAGAAATGTCCTTAAGGAGCTCTGTGAAAACCTAGAGAAACTCACCATTTAAAGTTAGTACCATTAATTACGTTGTAAAGTTCCATTTGTCATGTAAGGTTATGTATTCAGAGGTTCCAGGGATTAGGATGTAGATATTTTAAAGGGGTTCATTCTGCTTATTACACAAGAATAAAAGATGGGTGTCAGAAAACTTCTTAATGATTTTGTGAGTGTGCACATGCGCCCTGAGTACAAATTTGGAATGAATTGATGAAAGTCAACCAGTCTGTAACATTTTACATCTTTTCAGAATAGATTTAATTACTTCATTATTTAGGATCTATTACAGCTTTAAATAAAAAATTCATTGAATCCATCAAAGCCACAGAATTTCAGAGAAAACTCACGGCCTTTGCTCTGTTTCATTTATCAGCATTTTGACAAATAACAACAAGCAAATGGCTTATAAGAATTATTCAGTCAGTATTAGCTGTTTTTCTGTCATTAAATTCAAGAAGCCAAGCATATACCAATAACCAGTATTTCAGTAATTGCTCTCTATGACAAAATGCAAAATATTTTCCAAACTGTTAGTTAAAATATACTTAGGGGCTAACATATATTCAATTTTAAAAGATAAACCATTTTATTTTTTACCATAGCAATCATTTCTGCAATGCCAGTCCATGCTTCATGCATGCCAGACCATATAATTTACACGCTAATGGGGGAAGGTCTGCTTCTTACTCTGGGACTCGTGGCTATTTGGAAGGAAGCTGAAGGCTTCTACATCACATGTAAACATCATTTCAGCCTTGCTTACTACACCAACCCTCTACTCTAGATGTAGTCATTGAATCCCTGCTTTTAATTTTCTCTTTGAATAAGCTCTGCCTTCCCATCAAACTATGAAATGACAAGGATTACAAAATATTTCCTCACGTTAGCATCCTACCCATAGGTCATATGGTCAGCCTAGTCTCGCTGCGCTAAATTCAGGGTATCAGTAGGCTGACCAGATGTTCTGTTTGAAATGGAATAGTATTGTTTTCTGGCCTGTTTAAAATGGTATGTCTGGTCAGCCTAGTTTTAGGATACATGTGAGCAGTTGAGAGAAGAGCTAGAGAAGCAGCCAGGGCTGTTTAACAAATAGGTGTCATATATTCAGGGGGTTTGTTTGATTTTATCACGGAAATTAGAAAAACTCCTTTGAAGAGTTTTATGTAGGAAATTGCCATGATCATGACCACATTTTAGGAATTATGGAAGAAGGGGTTTGGTTGGAAAAGGAAACAGATGAAAGATAGGGATACTAGTAAACATGTTATTGTAGTCGTTTAAAAGGAAAGAAGCAACTATAAGATATCATTCATGGCAACACAGAACAGTTAAGAAGCCTTCCAGATCTTTTGGAGGAGAATGTGCCTAAACTGGGGGTTGGGGAATAAAAGGAAGTAGGGTCTATGATGGCTCCCAATTTTAGGCTGTGGCTGGAAGTCAGGTTTGCTCCACATGTCTCTCATTGAGGTAATCAAGAAGAAGGGGGTGTGGCAATGGGGCATGTTCTTTTCGTACTGATTACATGAGCCATGCAAGCTGTTTAAAACCTCTGTGTGTCAAGCTTACTCATATTAATGTGGATAAATTCAGTCATATGATTAAGGCCTTAATAAACATTGGGTCATAATATATATATATATATATATATATATATATATATATATATATATATATATATGATATGTATTACATAGAAGCTACATGTTTCAACAAGCATTTATTGATTGAAAGGTAGTTGGAGTAACCTTCATATTCTTTTTAATCATTTAGAGTTTGCCCATTTATAAATTTAGGGTTTGTCTCTTTTGTTGTTAATTTCTAGGACTTGGTTTTATATTCTAGATACTAGATGTTTCTTTACTTTGCACCTATGCACATATCACCTTCCAAGCAGCCAGTGATCTGTTATCCTTGTCTGTTCTAGCCTTTTAAACACAATTCCTTAACTTTGATACTATCAGATCCATTATTTTTTAGCTTTACGTTGTAGGTTTTTTTTCTGTTTTGGATCTTATTTAGCTACTCCTGTACCATATACAGCACAATGGCGTCCTTCTACAAGTGACATTACCTATAGAGTAATGCTTGTCATGTTTGGGATTTTAATCCATCTAGAGTCAAAAGTAAAGATTAAGTTTTATTTTTCTATTTTTGACAAACCAGTTTTCCCCAGACGTTTAATAGTTCATTCTGTCCTTTTGATTTGGGACTACTTTGTCATAAACCAAGGTCTTGGAAAGTTCTATTTCCAAATCATATTTGTCACTTTTTTGATTAGACTCTCCAAACCTTTTATATGGTTTAAATGAGAAATTCTTTAACATGGAATTATTTCTTTATTCTGAAAACATCTATTGAGCATCTGCTGTGTCAGAGTCTCAGAATTAAATGCTGTCTCTGTCTTCACGAATCTTCCCATCAGGCATTTTGCCATTGATCACATAATTACTAATGGGGGGTGTTATGAAACAGAAAGACTAGGGTGCTGTCAGATTGGGCCAGGAATGCCTGCCACATCTGCAGAGGAAAGGAGAGGAGTTGGAGGGGGTGGACAGACCACGCTTTAGTCATTTCCACCTGAGAAAGCTAAGTAGGTGTAGAATATGCCCAAACAAAAGACAGAAGATACATGAAGCGTGTTTCAAGCAAATGAAACACTTTTGAAGTACGTGGAGGTATGGGCCACTTCTCTAGTACTGTCGAATCTAAGAAAATTAGAGGAAATCTCTTTCTTATATGAAACTGAAGGGTCTCTTCTTCCTTCACAGCTCTTACCTTAGTAATTCAGATGTACTTTAGATCTCTGGCTACCTTAACTCAGGAGGTATCAAACTTTCTCACTTCAAAGAAAACTTCATGATCAAGGTCAAATACTTAAATGTTAATGTAATATTTCCTCAATACCTGTGCATCTAGTTGTAGGTTCCTTGAATAGGTAAAATGCATATTATTTTCCCATTTGGTTTTCCTCAGAGCAGTTAAAAACACTTGTTTTAAGTACTAAATTATAGAATTGCATTATAAAAAAAATTATAGAACTGGATTATAAAAAAAATTATGAAAAACAAATTCTAGTGTTGAATTACTCAACATGAGTTTAAACATGATTAATATTTACCTTAATAAATTCCTGTCATAATAATGACTAGATTAAATGAAGCAATAATAATTCAGACTATGGAACATATATGTTAACAGATATTTTAATCCCAAGCCCAGACAGAAGATAGAACTAGTTATAAATTGTTGTTTAGTTCAATACACTACGTATTTATGGTTTGAGTCTAAAGAGATATAACTAGATAACAATCAGCCATATTTATCCCCTTAGCACGTTCTTCCATTTTCTCCATTTCTATTTTTTTCTGCTCAGTGATAAATTAATTGCTGCTCAATTCAGATGCAGAATCAAGCACTCAGGGATCATGACAACAAAATGATGTTAGAAGGTCAACAGGAATCACACTCACTAATTTGGACTTCCAGACATGAAAAGAAAAGGATAAATGAGATAACCTAGTCATCATTTTCATCTTCTCCCATGTTAAAGGACTAAAAAATATGGACAAGTATTTGATAGCATGCCAAGCACTTATTTTTCCAATCCAGGAAATTGTATATGAGCATAGGTTACCATTTTATGTTGCTATGGCAGTCTTTGCAGAGCTGTGCACAAAATGTGTGCAATACTACACACAAGAGAATTGAACTTGAATCTTTGGGGGGGGGGGTGAAGGCAGTGGGAAACATGGAACTTGGCCAGAATCAAGAGTATATAAGATTAAAAACAAAAATACAGGCTTAGAATTTTAGAGATGTAAGCATTCTACAACATTTAGACAATCTTAATTTTGAAACGAGAAACAAAAGGAAGACTCTATCCACTGCTGTTATCTATACATCATACTTGAAGGGCTAGATTAGAGGTAATTTACCTGTAGTTGTTAAAAGACTGAGCTGAAATCAAACAGGAAAATCAGATGGTATGGACTTAAGGATGGGATGAGTGCTTATTTTCTTTTAGAATAAAAGCAGTCACCATGCGCTCTAAATAACTAAGAAGCAACTAACATAAAGAGTTTTCACGGGGAAGCCGCGATGGCTCAGTGGGTTAAGCGCTCACTTTGCAGCGCCGGGGACCGAGGATCAAATCCCGGCCCCCGCCCATGCAGACCCATATGCTGAACTGGGGAGTGCCCCCAGTTCAGTTCTCTCTCTGTCTCTGTATCTCTCTCTCTCTCTCTCTCTCTCTCTCTCTCTCTCTCTCTCTCTCTGTCTGTCAAAAACAATAAAAAAAAAAAAGAGTTTTCAAATGTTGTTAAAAATGATCATAGTATTTGAAGGAGTCATCAAGGTTTCATTTATTACAAGAATTATATACAGCACTTCCATATTTTCAATGCACTTTATGGTCATTAACTTGTAATTAGCAGATAAGTTCTTCCCTGCAGAGAAACACACGGACATGTATTTTTTGCCCTCCTCACCATATAAAATTTCTATGTACCTTTACTTAGCTTGTAGTGGACTTAATTCCTTGTTTTTCTTAGTATCTAGTGGAAGTCTGAGCCTTTATGATTTGTATCTGTGTATTTACAGAATGATTTAAAACATCCTTAAGAAGTTAGTATTCAAATATCATTAAATATTTAATACTAAAGGGATGTTAAGAGCTGGCTTCTGTTCTATGAGAATTGCATTAAAGAATGCAGCAAAAACATACTAAAACTGCCGAAACAGAGCATCACCAAAGTAAAAGAATCAGAAATTTAAAAAGCATTGCCTCGGATAAAATAAGGACTAGTGAAAATGAACTCATCACTGTCTTACAAGTCAACTGCTTTTATTGACTAACTTATAAAGTCAGAGCAGGAGGTATTGAGATTATAGAAAGGACAGAAAGCAACATAAACATTAAATCTCACAGTAACCACTTAATTTACAGATGAAAAAAACAGGTTAAGAGAGACGGATTTAATAGTCCAAAGACTGGAGTAAGTAAGTGTCAGAGAAAGGGGTCTAACTTCATTGGCTTCTAAATGGCCTCTTTCACTCATCATTTCTGCCACTTTGTCATGTTCATGAACAGTGTCCAAGCTGGATCATGCATGCTCTAAGGATTCTGTCCCTTGAAGAACATGGCCTGTGTCCAAGTTCCTTTAATGTAAGCTTCTAAACATACTTTTCAGAATGAGTTGGCGTAATGGGATAAGGAGAGAAAGCCAGAGTTATATTGCTGTTGAAAATACTGCTTTGTGGCAAAGCCTAGCGGCCTTCCTATATACTGCCATGTGTTATTTATATACAGACAGGAATACAGAGGCACATTCGAATACAAAACTGGGGTGTTATATGGTGCTTCAGAAATGATTAGCCAGCTGCCAAGAGTAATCCACTTCTATTAATCTCTGAAGTGCCTCAAACATGGCTTAACTCTTACTATGATCTTTGTAGATTCATGGTCATGCCACATATCTAAGGGGATTGAACGGAGTTCCCATTTATATAGCTATCATTTCTCAGTATATTGAAAGCTGCTAAGTATCAGAATCAACTATACTGACTTTACCATTTTATTGCAGTATATTGAATTGGATTCTCTGAGATTCTTATTTTCCAGACAACGCAAGGACCATATATAAACTATGTCTGATAGTAAAGAAAAGATGGAGGAGTTTAATAGCTTGTTAAAATGACTGATGCAAGCTGTTACCTTGAAATACAATTTTTATAGAAAAAAATTAGCTTTGTCATATCACTGGACAACTTTTATAACTTCATCATTCAGGGCATATGTATATATCAACATGTACTATTTTAAGTTGAACAATTTTCACTATTAAAGTTATTTACTATTTGAATAACAGTAATTCATACTTGGTGGACACTTTTCGGTTACCTCATGTTATGGCAGTTTCAGACTTTTCTGAGTAAGCAAGGAAGATTACTTATAGCAATGGTCCTCAAATGGTGACTTGTGCAAAAGCACCTGGAGGACTTGTGTAAAGACTGTGAGCCTCACTCTCAGAGTGTCTGACACATGAGATCTGGGAACAAGATGAGGAGGGAGTGAGGCTGGAGCAAGCACTGCATCTCTAACAATTCCCCAGCAGAAGCTGCTGCTTCTCCTAAGGGACCGTACTTTAAGGACCACCACTGGACAGAAAGCTATTAACAGTGCTTAGCCACCAAAATACTCCAGGAACTGGACCCAAAGCAAAGAGATAATGTTTAAGGTTCAGGACACACTTAGTATGTAGCTGATCATGGGTAATACAATTTAAAAACCTGAACAATGTATAATTAGGAAGAGTCTAGTTCATTTCTTTTTTTGTTTTTTGTTTCTTTCTTTCTTTTCCTTCTGTATTCTTCTTTTCCTGATACTTGTGATATCTTCTACAGTGTGAGGTTATAATTAGGAATTCATTGCATCAGAATCACCCAGCTCCCTTTTTATCTAGTTCTGCAGTATGAAACCATTACTTATGCTGATAAGGGGAACATTTTATAGTATATTTGGCAGCCCCATTGGACTCCATAGATGTACATTGTTTCCCTATGTTGAAGTGAACCATAAGCAGATTAGCGATGGCTAATTATTATTTCCCAATCATTTGTGTGGGGCCACAGGGGAATACATTCAACTGTGGAAAACACCAAATTATTCGACTGCAGTAATTAAAGAAGATAATCAATGACTTGAAACAAATGCTAATGATAGTTCTTTGAATAGATCCAAAGCTGGCATCTGGAAATGTGTACAGATATAGTAAAAATGTACAGTATAACAGCTCCAGTAGTAGAGGATAAATCCCATGTTTCTAGTGACAGGAAAGCTCAGAATATATATAGAAATCCCCAATAAATTTATTTTTACTAAATTAATTGGGGTGACACTGGTTAGTAAAATTATATAGGTTTCAAGTGTACATTTCTTTCTTTATTTTATTCTTAAATTTGTTGTGGGAGACATGGGTTAGTTAAATTATATAGGCTTGAAGTGTACAATTCTACATTATATCATCTATGTGCTGTATTATGTGCTCACCACCAAGAATCAGGTCTCCTTCCATCACCAAATATGTAAATCCCTCCCTCCTCTACAATTCCTTCCCCCACCCTCTGGAAACCACCAACAAATGGATTTATTTATACCTCATGTGCGGGAAAATGAATCAGCATGATAAAATTGGAATAATGCCATTTATTAAAGTTATAGCTTCTGTGGCTCATTTGATGGCAAGTCTGGCAAACATGTAAGAAAAATGAAAGTATTAAAATACTTAAGTCTACATGATTACTGTGTAGGTAAACTGTATACGGATCCATTGCAAGAAGGCTATAAAAATTTAATTATGCAGATAAGAACTTCTACAATCTAATATGGAGTAAGAGGAACTAGAATAACTCTTTCACCTGAAATAATTACAAATCAGGACAAAGGATATGAAACAACAACTATCATATAAGACATCAGGCAGTAAAAGGCAGTGATCTCTGAGAGACATAAAACAAACAATGTGAACTGTACCATTTCCCTGGACATTTCACCAAAGAAGATACATAGATAGCCAAAAAAGCACCTGAAAAATGCTCAAGACTAGGATGTCCACATACCACTGCTGGTAATGTCAAATTGTACAACTATTTATAGAAGAGTTGGATGATTCTTATAAATTTCAACATCCATCCACCACTTGACACAGTCATTTTACACTTAAAGATGAAAGGATATGTCCATACAAAAGCTTTTACACAAATGTTCATAGAAGCTTTATGTATAATAGCCCCAACTTGGGAGCCATTCAAATGTCCTCCCATAGGATTGCATTATATCAATTCAAGGAGATGATATGCAGCAATAAAAGGAAGAAACTATGACTATGCACAATAACATGGGTGATTATTGAAACATTTAGGCTGCATGCAAACAAACTTGATAAGAAAGAACACTTAGTCTATGATCCCATTCACGGAGACTTCTAGAAATACAAAGTAACCTACGGAGACTGGAAGTAGATCAGTGGTTACCTGTAGTTGATGGAAACATGAACGGTTAGAAAAAAAGATTACAAAGGAGTACAGAGAAATTTGGGGGGTGGTGATGACTATTTTCATTTTCTTGATTATGGAGATGAATCTACACATTATGTGTGTGAAAATAGGCTGTACGCTTTGTGTTGTGTATTGTAACTAAATTTATGTAAGTGAATGTAAAAATATGAAGCTTCAACAATATAAGCAAAATAATTCTGTGCATAGGACATTGCAGACACGACCTTATCTTTATTGGAAACAGTCGATTTTGGGGGGAGTGGGGTTGCAGGAGTTGTAGAGATTTAAAGTTACAACCACAGCCTGGAATATGAGAAACTTTGATTCTCCAGCACTTCAAAACGTGATTTGCCCAAAGAATTACACTTTTGGATTTATAGTAATGTATTTTACTTTTATGTCTGAGAATGTGGAAATAACTGTTCAAAAATAGATTATATTATACAATTTGGAGGCTTTGACAAGCAAAGAATTAGCAATAACCAGAAAGTTATTAATAGAGAATTAGATCAAAGCTGTCCTTCAATTTTTTATGTGACAAATTGTGCAGCCCCAGCTGTGTGGGAAAGTAAAATGTGCTGGGAATCAGCAATATCCAACGATAACACAAATATCTCTATGCTTTGGTTGTTTCAATCTATTGTATCAAAAAGTGCAATGGCCTAAATTCTCAGTGCCACTCGTTATAAAGCATTAGTCACTGCGAGCTTGACTTTTCTGATCAGCTTGGGAGCCATGGCCTCGTGTTCTTTGAAAGGCCTGTGAAAAAGTCTGTTTTTGCCCTAGGGAGCCACTTGTGGCATAGTGGACAGTGAGTGGAAATAGAGAAAAAATCTCTATGGTTTCATTATCACCTAAAACTACTTCAAATGTGTCTGCAAGGATCATAACCAACAAGACTACTTAATACCATACATTTATTAATAAAAGGAAATTATGCTTTTTAGGAATTCATAATATCTGGGTTAAAGTATTTCAGGAATAAATATATTGTCTTAAACCCAAGCAGGTGAAGTAAATTTAGGCATACAAAGTTTGTAAATCAAATGAGTTTCGATCAAATAAACAAGACAGAGCCCAGAGAGTTTAAAATTAACAACTCCACTACTAAACAAATTAAACTAATAGCTATTTTAAAGAAGCTACTGAGACTAAAATACCCTCTATGCTTGGCCAACTTAGGTTCATGTCAAATA
>PVKE010006036.1:0-56146 GCA_004027555.1 Craseonycteris thonglongyai
AGAGACAGAGACAGAGACAGAGAGAGAACCAAACTGGGGGAGCTCCCAGCCCAGCACATGGCTCTGCACGGGCCGGGGCGGGGGCCGGGACCTGACCCCGGTCCCGGGTGCTGCAAAGCGAGCGCTCAACCCACTGAGCCATCTCGGCCTCCCCACTTGCCTTCTCTTTGTGTACATACTCGTTCTAGCCTTTCCTATACTGGCCAATAGAAAGGCCCATCATAGCCCCAGGACGTTAATAGAACATGTTATTTTGGAAAATGTATACTTTGGAAAACACCCAAAGATGTGTGTGATTTTGTAATGTTACAGATTCAAGGGAAACTCAACCAAAAACCAAAAAACAAGAAACAATAAATAAAAACAACAACAAAAAACTAAACATTTCATTATGATAATAAAAACAAATTTTATTATCCAGCTGTGTCCCTGGAAACAACAAACTAAAACAGACTATTGTAGAAAGTGGGGTCAGTCTTGAATGATTTGAAGGTTAGCTAGTCTTGTTTCAAAGGAATTAAGGCCCAGAGTAAGAATATATAATTCATGTAAAAACCACAACACCTATAAACCTTTATAATCATATGAATAGTAAAACTATGTTCAAGGCTGTAAAATAGATATACTGTGTATGTTGATTATAAAGTAGGTACTGATGTATTACAGAATATAACTGTTATATTAAAAATATAACTTTATTATATCATAAATTTGACTCATGTCTACTATGCGAGCTGTACTAAATATATAACTCAAACTACATTTGTTTGATTGATAATTCTGAGGTGCCTTTGATGCGTGCTTTGGAGAACCTATTTCTCAGAATCTTCCTATCACTGTGAAAGGCAGGTGGAACTGTCATTTTTGGTTTTTCCACAGAGGTATCTCTCTAGGAGTTAACCAAGGAGGTGTTATTCCTCAGGGTTACTCTCAAAGTTGGGATCAACCTTTCATCGTAGCATCTTTCCCTTAAAGACAGACTCTGTAGGACTTGTGTGCACTGTGGGATGATCTGTCTGCTGCATCTATTCCTCTTGTTCTATTTTGTTGCCTCTCTGTTTGACTTCTGTCATCAACTGCCATCCAAATGTCTTTTTTGGACTGCCTCAAGCCCACATGCACTTCCTATGTCCAGACCTCCTCCCCACACTGAAAGTTGTGGGTTGGGGGTCGGAGTGCACAGGGGATGAAGTCAGGGTCTTCTTCTTGCCACAGGGCCTGAGGGTGGGAGAGCCCCCTTCCTGCCCCTGACAGCAGCCTGAGGGAGAGGACTCAACTCTGCCAGGCTGAGCCTCTAAGTCTAGGCCCACATCTCCAGGGAGTGGTGCAAAGATGCAGGGTCAGCTGATATACAGTGTCCCCTGATGCTCAGAATCCGTGTGCCCTTGGCCTTGAGTGTCCAGTAGAGGGTGTGCCCGAGGCCTGTCCTAGAGCATTCTTCCTGTGGCCCAGCCTTTCTGGGCTTCAGACCATGGTCTGAGCCCAAGTATTCAGGTGTCCTGTTGAGCCTGTGTGCTACCTGACACCTTCCCAACAACCCTCCTTTTGCTTAGGTTAGCGGAGCTGGGCTCTGTGGCTGGCAGCATCTGTTGTGCCCGGAGCATTGGAGGCTGAAGCCTGGTATGGGCAGCGGCATCTATTTGCACAGGGCGTGGAACAGATGACAATGCTGAGATGCGAACATGTGCTTCTCGGGAGTTTCCTCTTTACACATGGCTGCCATTCTTGCTGCAGTAGCTTTGGGCATTTTTTATGGGAGCATCCTCATGTTCTGCTTTGTCAGGGGCCTTGAGGGCCAAGGTCCTTAGTATGAGTTTTTTCAAGTCATTCTCTCTCTTCTCCCCCCGCCCCCCCAACACTCACTCATTGGTTACTAATTCTTTACTGTGTTGTTACATCAGCTGGTTCATCGTGGGTGTTGGCATCAACAGACATTTGTACATGTAGGGCTGGGTGTTTGGATCCAGGCCACATATCTAGGAATCTAGAACTCTGTATTTTCCTTCTTTTGCTGAACTTCTCATCCTGAAAACCATTTTTTTTTTTTTGTCTCTGGCATCTGGCTTCAGCTGAGAAAACTTGAATGCAACACGCTGATTTGAATCTTCAAAAGAAGGTGCAGAGGTATCCATTTCTTTCCTCCCAAGAGGCCCTGTGCAAACCATCCACGTTCACCCTCACTGAAGAGGTGAGTACCAGATTTACATCTAAGTCACTGAAGGGACACTCCAGGGACTTGTTTAGAACCAAGAGGTCAGCTCGGAAGCTCTAGAATCATGCTCTATCAGCAACACCAAGGAGCAGTGTTTTGACACAATGACACACATGGAACCCAGGATGTTCAATGTGAGCAGGAACATGGCTGCGGGGTTTTGGGCCCCCTTTGCTTCGCTGGTGGTTGTGGTGGCCTCACGTGGAAAGACTCAGGGGCTTTGTCCTTAGAAGTCCTGTACAGAGCACAGGGCATCTGCTTAGCCATATCTTTTGGGGAATGAACAGATTCTTGCTTCCGTGGTCTACAACCAGGAAATGAACTCCCTTAGTTAACAAATCTGGAAAGGTTTTGAAGCGTGAGGTCTAACCAAGGTGTTCACAGACTTGAGTTCTAGCAACACTTCCACCTACTCATTAGGTTGCCTCAGATTTGGGCCTTTGGCTCTCTCACACTTGCAAAATTCATCAGAGTTGTAATTATAGAAAGCAGAAGAAGTTTATTAATTTACAATGTGTCATTACCTGGTGTACCTGTCTGCAAATGGCTCTTTCTTCCTGGGTATTTCCCAGGGAGCTAAATTCAGACGGGAACACCGCTGGATGAATGTATAATTAGATTCCAAATGGAGCTGTATGTCCCTAAGGGGATTTCTAACAAGCTGTGGAAGCTTAACAGAAATACCTTTTTTCTCTCTCAGGAGAAGGAGTATCTCTGTTTGGCGATTGAGAAAAAGTAGCCCAGTAGCTGAAGTTTGATTTGGGAGCTTCCAGCTGTTAGGATGCATGTGTTTAATGTTTTTTCAATGCCCTGCCCTCCCCTGAATTCAGAAAACCTATATAGCTCACAGCAGTATCAGTTCATAGTTATTTTTATCTTGGTATCAATTTAAATCTATGTATTACCTTTCCAAAACATTTAAAAATTTGAAGCTCACCTCAAAATGTGGAACCCCAAAGTGCTGTTTCCTATAGAAGGAAACCCAGGGATCTGTGAATTTGGGGCAGGGAGGGGAGTGTTTCTTGGTCAAAGAGCAATTCCTAAGTGTCCCTGACTCCATCCCACATGAGCAGACTCTGACCCTGTCTCTGAATAGGTTCTGTTTCTGCTTTAGAGATCCACGCGTGTCCGTGGGGGAGTTCCATCACTGCTGGGTGTGTTTCCTGGAAGAAACACTGACCTCGATCCTCCAGCTACCGGTATGTTTTCCTAAACTCCTTGAGGACGTTCACTCATTTCTGCCTCTTGATTCTTCCACTTCCTAAAGGATTTCCATGCAGGCTCCTTCCCCCGCCTAGAAAACTCTTCTGGAAAGCCACATGGCTCCCCCACGTCCTTCAAATCTCTGCTCAGATATAATAGCATCTTCTCAGAGACTGTCCCTCACCACCCACCTCAAACGGCAGTGCCTGCACGCTGTCTTCTCACCCTGCTTTATTTGTCACGGTCCTTGTTACCACTGGCCAGTGCGTTATACATCTGATTACTTAGGGCTTATCTCTTTCGCATGTTTGCTTCTGGAGGGGCAGGGCCTTTTGGTTCATCTCTGACTCTTAGATCATCGGTGCCTGGCACGTATGAAGTGCTCCGTAAATATTTGTTATAAAGTGGATGAATTGATGACTGTGTTAATCCCAGGTTCAGAGGTTGCTTCTCCTGGATTATGTTGTTAGGGGGCCTATTCTTTCCCCCTTCCTCATTTCTTTCTTATTTTTCTTCCCCAAATGAACATTTATTGAGGTTTTCAAACCCCAGAGGGGGAAAAGGTTCATTCTGGAATGGTTTCCCGTGGACCCAAAGAGTTATCCAAGAATGAAAATCTTCTTTCCCAGATGGTGGTTTTGTTTTATGAATGGGCACTTGTATTTTAGGACCCATAGCTCTCAGTTTATTGATTCTACCATTGCTCTTTTCACTCGGCTTGAAGGATGACAACGTGAAAAGACTGAGCTCACGGAGATATCAGTTGTCTGGATCTGATTCTCTTTTGTGGTCCCAGTGCTTGGCACAGCAAAGGCATTTAGTGAATATTCGTCAAGTGAGTGGATGTGAATGAATAAGACATGGGATTAGAAGACATCTGGGAACAGAACTTCAGGGCTGGGATGCAGGGAAAAGCCAGGAGCCGGCCAAACTCATTGTATCATTGTTATAAATAAACTTCACTTCTTCTCCTTAATTCAAGATCCTTTTCTGTTCTCCTTGTTTAGACAGAAAGGGAAATGAGAACAAATGTACCAAATCATTGTTTTATATCTGATCATTAATTATCATTTATCCCAAACATAAGGGCTGTAATTTAGCATCAAAATTACTATCATTATAGCAAATGGAAAAATGCATTTATAAAAATAACTTTGCTTTCCCCTGAAGTTTTAAATTTTAAAATAACTGATGTACATTCTCATGTTAAATTAAAACAAACAAACAAACAAACAAGATGTATCCAGGGAAAAGTTAACCTCTCTCACCACTGTATTCTAGTTCCCATGTTTCAATCTATAGATTTAACCACAATTCCAGGTTTCTTGTATAGTCTCCTAGTTCATCTCTAGAGAACATATATTTAGCTGTCCTTTAAAAAATATATAAATGATAGCATGCAATACTCATCGTTCTTCATCTTGCTCTTTTTATTTAATGTACAATGTAGAGATTTTTTCCATTTTACTGCACAGAGAGCTGCCTAATTTCTTTCACAGGTGGGAATTATTTCATTGGATATATCCCTGATAGGTATCTATTGATGCATATTTAATTTGTTTTCAATTATTGCAGTTACAAATAATATCATTTTATACGTGCACAAGTATAAGCGTAGCATAAAGTTCTAGAACGGGAATGGTTGGGTCAAAGGCTATAGCATTTGCAGTTTTGACAGATAATGCCTAATTGTCTTTCTTGAAAGTTGTACCATTTCTACCTTTACCTGCAATGTTACTCTTCAGTAATAATTCTCATTATTGGTATGAATGTTGCTATTATCTGATTCTTCTCCAACATGTCTTATTAAACTTTTTGATAACTTGCCAATCTTTTAGGCGATAAAACAATCTGTCATTTTAATTTTCATTTCTCTCTCTAGGAGAGAGGTTGATCCATAGGTTTAAGATTCATTTGTATTTCTTTTGCTGAAAACTGTTCTTATCCTTCCCTTGTTTCCATTAGTTTTTTTTTTCTTTTCCCTAGTTATTATTTATTTGTTAGGCTTTTTAATATATTAAAAAGAAAACACTGAAAATTAGCACTGCTCGCAGTGCTTGACGAAGGTGAAGGCCCCTGCAAAAAAAAACTGTCTCAAATTATACTTCAAGGACTGAAAATTCACATGTCATTTTACTGTTTCTAAAAATGAAGATGTATTTAGAAATAGGCCTATAATGAGGGGTTCTCTAATCAGTAGCTGACAAATACAGCTAGTGCCAGTGCCTAAACATGCAACGCACCCATGCTGAACACTTGAGGATCTAGTTCTACCCTCTCAGCTTATAGGTAAGAAACTAAGGGCAAGAAAACTTGGTCCTTTGGCTGCAACTAACAAGGAGTCAGGCTCTAAGTGGCTGGGCAATAAAAGCTGTACCGGCTCCTGTGAAAGGAAGTCCAGAGTCAGAACAGGCCTTAGGGCTGGTTGATTGGCCCAGCTCAATAGCATCCTCAGAGACCCGGTGATTTCCCACCATGGGAGGTTGCAGATACTGACCCAGAGCTACGTGTCCTTTTTCTCTTCCAACCGCAGAGACAAATGCTGCCGTGTAAAGCCTTTCAGAAGCCCCAGGACAAAGCTTATTGGGAGCCCACAACAAGCCTCTTCTCACAGTTCAGGGGCCCTGGCTAAGTCACATGACTCCTCCTGAGCCTGTCGTTGGCAAGGGGATGGCTCACTGTGGTCTGCTTCCAGTGTGGTGGGTGGGCTGGGGCAGAGGGGCTGGGGTTCCACACAAAATTAGAAGTCTGTGCTATGTATAGTATCATGTAAAATAGCATCAATGAGGGTCTTGCCATTATTTTAATTTAGAAAGCATAAAAAATAAAGTAGATTCTGTTGAAATCTGTATCAGTCAGGGTCTCCAGAGAAACAGAACCAAAGATACACACACACACACACACACACACACACACACACACACACACACACACAAAAAGAGAATTATCCTAAGAAACTGGCTCTATTGTGAGGCCTGGGAGGTCTGAAATCTATAGGGCAGACCCACATGCTGCAAACACAGGTAGAAGTTGATGTTACAGTCTTGCAATAGGATTCCTTCTCTAGTAAACTTTAGCATTTGTTCCTAAGACCTTCAACTGATTGGATAAGGCCCATCCACATTACCATAGGTAATCCCTTTTACTCAAAACCAACCGATTATAAACCTTAATCACATCTACAAAATACCTCCACTGCAGCATCTGGACTAGGCTTTATTTGAGCCTAAGCTTTGTCTGATGATTATTATGATCCATTCATTTGAAAGCACCTATGAATATACATATAGTACATTTGGGGCACATTGTGACTTGAAAATATTCTGACACAAATTATGGAATTTTCGGTCAAACAATTTTCAAATTATTTAATATCTATTTTTGGTGTCATTGTGTAGTTATTATTAGGTTGTTTTAAAAATATTTTTCATAATTGGAGATTCCTCTTCCTTCAGGAGAAGGGGATAATTTTAGTCTGCGGGCAATTTTGGTTTTTACCTGCTGTGATAGTCCTTGTTTGTCTTGAAGTTTCGGAAAGTTTAGGCTGTTTTTACGCCAAAGGCAACTCCAATCCAGTGGCTAGCCCAAACTCATGGACTTAGTTACTCATAGTGGGTAAAAACAAATAAACAAACCAACAAGTAAACACACAAGCAAACAAGCAAGCAAACAAACAAAATAAGCAACCAAACAAATAGGCAAGCAAGCAAACAAAATAAGCAAGCAAACAAATAAGCAAGCAAACAAACAAGCAAGACAGTTTCCCATTTATTCTGACGGGGAGTTTTAAGTACCAGGCTACTGATTGGCTGTCTGTTTTATTATAAAATCTTTCTCTGTCATTGGAGACGTATAATGCAGGATGGAGGCCAGAGGGTATGTTTGCAGGAGGGTGTGGAGAGAACAAAGGGCCTGGCGAGCAGAGTTAGGGTGACTTAGGAATTCTTGCCTGGCACAGAGCTAGCACGATGCGTTTCCTTTCTTCGTTAAAGCAAAAATAAATGAAAGGTGACTGGTTTTCCTCTCTGGTTGTGTCTCAGGTCTGGAAGGCCTTGCTTCTTCTCTGCTGGGTCCTCTTAGCACCACACTAGATGTCCCTGGGAAGGGACAGTGTCCTGCTCTGTGCACTGGCTCCTATTTTAAGCTTGGGGTGGGGAGACCTCACTGTTGGGCCAGAGACACTGTTTAGCCTAGTCTCACTGGGCTAAATTCAAGGTGTCAGTAGGCTGACTATATGCTCCGTTTGAAATGGGTTGGTACCATTGTTTTCTGTCCCGTTTACAGTGGGATGTCTGGTCAGCCCCATGTAGCTGGGAAGCCGGGCTGCACTGGCTGCAACGAATAGACCAGCGGAGGAGGAGCGCCCTCGTGTGGCCGGCAGGGAGAGGCGCGCCCTGCGCGCCGGGAGGGGAGGCTTGCCCACGGATGTGAACGGTGCAAACCCAACCTCCTACCTCTGCGGCTCCATCACCTTGACTTTGCCTTTCTCCGAAGGGAGAATGATGGACGCTGGGAAAGGAAAAGAAGAGCTAAGGCTTTTCCTTGTTTCAGCTGTTACACACGGCCCCCTTCCCCTGCCTTGGCCTCCCAGCTCACACTGGCTGGCCCAAACCTGACCAGGACCAGCCCAGAACCCCACGCCACCCGCTCCGTCTGGCCTCCGTGTTTATGGTAAGTGTGATTTCATTCTGCCTCCCAGTGAAATAAGCGGTTCATTTGTCTGTCTTCTCCGCCAGACTATTTCCTAGAGGACTGGTCACATCCTAGCTATGCCTGCATCCTGCCTAGCGTGTTCCAGTACAGTATGTGCTGAGAACAGGCTCACAGCACACTGAATAGCAGAAAGGACCTTCCTAGTCATCTGGGAAGCATCCTATGTAAATTGTCCATTCAGCATTGTCATTCGGAGCCCACAGTGGCAGGTGCGACCAAGTCCCCCAACTGACTGAGATTTTACAAAATGTCATAGCTCACATGGTTTCATTTGAGACTTTCCTTTTGTCTTCAAGACAACTGGGTGAACGAGATGGGGGTAGATGTTACCATTGTTATTTTTTAAATCCGGAAAGTGCAAGTGACTCGCCCAAGGTTCCCGTGCAGGGAATTGCTGCTTGCACTTTGTTCCTCTTGCCTCTGGGCCCAGAGCTCTGACGTCCTTCCATTAAGTCACCTGTCAAGGCTGCTGCCATCTGGGTAAGTAAATGACCTCCTTGCATTTGCCCACGGTCTTTAGTGAGTTGAGGTGGCTCTTTTCCCCCATCAATTTTGGTCCCATCCCCAACTGGCTGGTGATCATGGACCCAGGGACATCAGGCAAGTCATTAACCTGCACCTCCATCTCAGTCCCTTCACCCTGAAAACAAAGATGACAGGAGATGCTGGCTGTCTCGAATGGGGTTGCGAAGATTAATGAGACGACGCAAGGAAGTGTGAGCTCTTGGGATGAGAATCTAGCAGAAGCACAAAGGCTAATTATAACTTCTTCACAGTTTCAAAGGCGCCTCTGGGAAGGGTAGTTCTTGCTTCTAAATGTGGAGAGCAGGCCTGCGTGGGACAGATGCTTTCCTCTCCGCTGGCGGGCCCGGCCTTCTCCTTCTGCTGCTCTTGGTGGCTCTGCTCTGACCCAGCAGTGCTCAGCCTGCCACCCCATCTCATCAGTAGTGGAGGGGGAGCTTTCCAAAGGCGCTTTCACGCTCAGAGGAAGGCACGGGGGTAACCCGTTTTGCACAGGCATCAGATGGGGATCCCTCCATTTATGTTAGGGAGTTGGGGGGCAGTTCCTAGTCTAAGGGCAGGCATGTGGTATAGATCAGCAGGAATGTAAGATGTCCGCTGGGACCTTTCAGGAAAGGGTTTTCCCTCCCTGGTAAGAGCAAGGGCTAGATGAGAACCTGTCCTAGCCCTGTCCGAGGCTTACTGCCTCTGAGCGCCGTGTGAGATCTGCTGTGGAAGCTACGGTTGCCATTCTGCACCCTTAGAGTTGCAGCGACCTTGGCCCTGACACCACTGAGTTATCAAGGCCACACCAGGGGTGGGGGCGGGGCTCTTGTTTGTGAGGACAAGAAGTATTTGCTGAGGCCGCCTTCGGTCCACGTTCGCTGTAACTCACAGCCAGACACTCAGAGCGGACACAGGGCCAGCTGCCCCAGGCGTGGGTCAGGTGCCGGCCGGGGCGAGGATCTCTGACCGGGAATGTTTTACTGGGGAGGGTTTGGAATTCTGGATTTTACGCACCAACTCTTCGGCTTTGCTCACTGTGCCCCTGCTTTAATTTGCTTCTGGCCACTCTCTTCCCTTGTCAACAATCCATCCTGAACACAGGAATACAAGCGGTGGCAGCGCCAGCTCCCAGCAACGAGGAGGCCGGCCTGGTCTCTGCTGTTTTCTGTGCTCAGCTTCTGCATCCAGATCTCCAGAGCCTGCAGGTTCTGCCTCTCCTCCCGGCTCCTCATCCCCACGAATGGGCCGGCCATGCTCCCCTCATGCCAAACCTTCTCTTCCAGGCCCTACTTCTTCAGAGCCCCAGCGGGTGGTGGCTTCATGTCTGACCTTCACAGGTGGCGCTGGCATATTCACACAGCGGAGACAATTCTGGGCACGATGGTGGAGGAGCCAGCTAGGTGACCGTCCCAGTGCTCATTTTTGTTCTCTTCTGTCCCCTACTCATACGAAGTTGCAAGTACCTAGTGCCTTCTTGTTGTTCAACAAGGGGCCATTCTTAATTCTAAGGGACTCAGGTGTCTTCTTTCTGGAATGGGGGTAACAACGTTTTGTCTGAGTACAGATAGGATTCTTTCTTCTACTCTTTTGGGTCCCTTCTGGTTCTATATTCGGTGCTACCCAGACACCATCAGAACCCATTCTTCCTGGGTCTACACAAATTGTCATCGTTCTGGTACCCTGATCAATGCTGAGGTGGGTAAATGTGTCTTCATGAAGAGGATTTATCTCTTTCGGGTATTTGTATTTTCAGAGGGGATCTATGGGGGAAATGCTGGGAAGTTTGAGACCCTTTCTGAAACCTAGTGTAGACAGTCAGGTACTGTACCTCTGTGACCATCCATTTATTCATGAAATGAGCATGGGCACGTCCGCAGTTGAGCTTTCAGCTGATTTTCTCCTGTTTCAGACTTACTGTTGATTCGGGCACTCAGAATTAGTCAGGGCCTTCAACATTAAACGATTAGCAGTGGAAAGGAAATAAGATGAACTGCTTGTAAGCCACAAAACTTAAAAAGCAAATATAGATTTCCTACCTACCTCTAGGAAAGGAAGCCATCTTGCTGAGACCCGTACAAAGCCAGCAGATACGGTGAGATAATGCAGGGAATGATAAAACAGCTGAGCTAATTAACATATCCCCCCAAATACCACAAATTGGGAAGATTAAGGATGAAAGAGATGCTTCAAGGACCATTTGTTTGCCAGCAAGGACTATGATTTCAGATGACAGTGTTGACTGGAGAACCTCCAGGCACTAAGTAGTTTGAGAGGAGACCTGAAGTTGGCTGTGCTGTGTGTGAGACCAAAATCTATGTGTGGCTTAGCATTTCAACACAGTGAAACTTGGTTCTCATGAGACTGAAATGTATTGGCTCTCAGGTAATTAGGACTCCTTCCCAGCCCAAATGAGAAATTGGCTTTGCCTTAGGCTTGGAAAGCAAGTCAAGTGTATGTGGAAGCCAATAGATAACATACCTGTGAGCCGACTCATTAAGATGAAGAACAATGAATAAACCGCATTTCTGTTGAGGGATGTGGTATGTTACACAATCACTGATGACATGGCTATATGCACACAGAATCTCACTTTTTCAGACGAACTTGTACTTTTGACTCTTAAGACTTAGGCTTCTTGTTCTACTATCCATGATTAATGATGTGCTGTTACTTCAAACACTGCTAACCTGGCTGTGATTGGCTGGCTCTTCCTTTGCTTGCCCTGATGTGATCATGGGTGGCATTAATGGACCATGGAATAGTTGGCACCCATTTATGGACGGACTGATTTGTATTAGTTACAAAAGAGACCCAGTTTATTGTTTGGTAATTGACCATGAAGTGTGCCAACACTAAGAGACTTAGTAATTCACTTGTCCTCAATCACTGTTCGGTATGTGATGACAGGTGCAGAAAGAATAGGAGTAATAATATGCAATGTTTGTTCTATAATTTTCTGAACAAATATTTTGGGAGGCTCTGCTGTGGGCCAGGTGGTATGCTAGGCTCTGAGAAGATGTTGGAGGAGGGATTGAAAGACGAATAAGACCTTGCTTCTGATCTGGGTGGGCTTTATTTGGCAAAAGAAGAGCTTAGACCCCATACCCTGTTTTACTCAACTCAGAAGAAACCTAAAACTCATTAATGTTTAAAATGCAGGGACCATCTTGTAAAGACTTGTCATAAAAAGGCCAAACAAGCTGAGGAGTGATAGAAAATATAGGTGAAAGTCACTGTATCCGTTCCCTAGTACTGCTGTATCAGAGCGCCTGGAACTGAGCTGCAAAAAGTATCAGAAACTTATTCTTCTAGCTCTGGAGGCCAGAGGTTCAAAGTCAGGTTGTCAGCAGGGCTGGTTCCATCTTGGGAGTTCAGAGAGAACATCCGTTCCTGCTCCTCTTCCAGCCTCGATGGTGGCCGGCATCCTTGGTGTCCCTTGGCTTGCACCTGCATGACTCCACTGTGTGTCCACCATCACACGGCCATGTTCCCCAGATGCCTGTCCATCTCTGGGTGCAATGCTGTTTTATGTCTCTACTCTTGGAAGTGTGTACTATTAATTTTGAGGAGAGCTGGAAGAAGTTGAATTGGTCAATGAAATCCACTCTCATTATGTGGGAAAAAAAAGAATAACTGGGGAACATGTATTTTTGATGAGGCATCAGGAGTCATCCTTCTCTTCATACCAGTTGGTTGGTTTCTCTTTTTAAGTGAATTTAATTGTTGTTGTATTAGTCAGGAGAGGTTCAATTGTACTGCAGTAATGAGTAGCTCCAGTACCTCTGTGGCTTACCACTACAAAAGCTGATGACTGCTGTGTGTCAGCTCTCGGGCTCCATGCCAGCAGGAGGACCCTACTGAGTGCAGTCACTCAGAGACCGAAGCAGACAAAGGCTCCGTCTTGGCACAGCCTTGAAAGATTCCTGCAGCAGGGGCGTGGGAGGAGGGGGAGGGCTTGGTGAGTCCTGCCTCGGCTGTGGAGGCCCCTGCTGGTGTTTGATTAGTTCAGTGCAGTCACAGAACCAGGTCTAACTATAAGAAGGTGGAGAGAGTGGTCCTACTGTGCCCCTGGAAGGAAGAGAATGGACATATTGGTGAATAGCCCTAATGCCACCCACACTGAAATGAGGATTTGTTTCTTCAGTGCCAGAGTTACCGCACATGGACCTCACTCACCATTCTTTTCCATTTGGGAGAGGGAAAATTGGCCCTGCAGAATGGAACGCTGGCCAAACAACGGGATACAATGCTGAGCAAACTCTTAGAAACACGGTCATGTGGAATAATGCCATTTATAAGCAAAGACTTAGAAGGACACAGGTTATATGGTCATCCCTTGAATAGTCTTATGGTTAGTATTCAATAATTTAGGCTTCCCAGTGTGCTAGTTAATATAGAGACTATAAAAATAATCTATGTGCTTAAGCTTGCTCTTTATCCAGTTTATTCATTTAGGCCTTATTGGAAAGTGTGGCTAAGGATGGATGGTTAAGTAATACAATTGACGTGAGCCTCATTTAGATGGTCACACTCCTCCTGCACTGGCATTTTTGAGCCGAGTCTATCATTGGCTAGAAGGAGTCCATGGAGACTTCTTCCATGCTGTGAGCTCCTATTTCTGAAACATCAAGCGTCTTTTTGTTTTTTCTGCTTGAGATAAAATGGGAGTGTCTCATCCTTTTCTTCTCCTTCAAAGAAAAGTATTTAGTTAGGAGGGAAACAAACCAACTAAGGTGTTGCTAAAGGATAATCCCGAATCAAGTTCTATTTTTTTTTCTGACAGAGTGAGAGAGACAGACAGAGACAGAGAGAAGGGGGAGGGCCCAGAGTAGTCGCCATTGTTGTATGTCATTCCATTCGTTTTTGATATAGTTTTATTTCACAAGTGGGTGTGGGGCTGTGCAGGATAGGAACTGGGCCGGGGGCCTCCTGCAAGGGCCCTGGCAAGAACTCAATTGGGGGCACACTGCAATTCAGCATATGGATCCGCATGGGCTGGGGCGGGATTAGATCCTTGGACCCTGGAGCTGCAAAGTGAGCGCTTAACCTGCTGAGCCATCCTGGCTTCCCTCAAGTTCTATTTTAATGGAACCTCGAGATTTCCCAAAGCACTCTGAAGTGAGGATGCATTGAGATGGAAAGAGCAGAAATAAGCACTAGTCTTCATTTCCACAAGCCTAAAAACGTCTTTCTTTTTTTTTTCTCTTCAAAATAAAGGGACTGCACTTGAGTAAGTTCTACTTGTGCTATTCTACACCTGCAACAAAAGAATCACTTCGAATAATGAGTAGTCGACCTTCACGGTAGGGACTGATGCTATGGAGAGGCCCTCAATGGTGCTGTATGTAGTAATTAGAAATATGAGCAGGAAGTGACCTTCCAAGTTGGATGTATGATTATTCGCTGTACCTGTTCACTGTCACAGTGGGTGCTGTCACAGAGTCTGTGACTAGAAACCCCAATAAAGACTTCGCTGCCAAGTCCTGTAAATAATCAGCTTGCCCGGTGTGCCTGCAGCGTCCATGGCATATGCTCAGATCTGTGTGGGAGTCTGGATGTGGTAAGTGGCCTTGAGTTTACAGGGAATTTGTACCCAGTTTATAGGTAAGGGACACACTGTAAACATGGCTGCATGCCAGTGTGCTCCGAAAATAGCCTCTCGGTTTTTTGAGAGGTGATTAACCTAGATTATGTAAGGTCCCTGATAATGAAGTCCTACCTAATGACACTTATTTTTACACAATCCTTGCACACCGAGTGAATTTATGATTTCCAGAAATAACCTTGAAAGCGCGATCATTCATGATTCCTCCCCTTTACCACCCACCGTGAAGTCCGCCCTTCCGCCCATCTGGGCTTAAGGTGTTAGAAGCGGTACCAACCATGAAGGGTTCAGAATGTGTGCTGAGCTCCTTATGTTCCAATTCCCAGGGGAGCCAATGGCATCCACGTCGGAAGCGAGTCTTTCCCACACAGCCCTCTGTCTTTTTCGGGGTTTAGGTCTGTGCTTTGCTTACGTCTCAGTGTGTGTGAAACGGTTGGTGTGCCGGTGCCTAGTACAGTGTCTGCCTGCGGTAGGTGCTCAGTGGTTGGCAGTTCCCTCCCTTTCCTAAACTCCTTAGCTCAGCAGCAGGGACGTCAGCCTGGCGCGTGCTGATGAAGCCATATGTTCCCTCTTGGGTGTAATTAATATCCGTCCTCAGGTAATGCCCCTCATTTGAGAGTCTCATCTTTCACCATCTTGTAGGCCAACGGTCAAGTCCCAAGAAGTCATTGGCAAATATAAAAATGTAGGTTGACGAGGCTAATCCTGGAAGTCAATACCAGGTCAGACAGTCTGCGCCCCTCGGTAGGCCGGTGAGGAATAGCAATTTAGAACGAGTGGATTTCAGTGCAGCTGGGCCTGCCAGGGAGACACAGGGGATCGCCACAGGTTCCTGGGGCAAGCGGGGAATGTCAAATGCAAGAGATGCAGCCTGTTCTCTGAAGGTTAATTCTTTCCCCCTGTGGCGCAGCAGTTCACCGACAGAAAGGGGGACTTCACTGGCATGCCACCTACACTCCATATGGCAGTAGAGTGGCGGGCATCTCTCTGAAGGTGGTCCTTTTGCTGTGGTGTCTTAGACCCAATGGGCACTGGGTGCTTTTTTTGGCAGTGCACACCTTTCGCCATTCCCGGTATCCTCCCTGCACCCCCACCCCCATCAGTGGGGTCATATGAATGGAAGTGTCTCTTCTCGGCCATCTGGTGATCCACCCTTCCCTGCCCCCTGCCTGGAGCTGTGAGGGCTGCTCACAGGCTGCCATGTCAGCTGGAAGGACTGTTGCTGCCGCCACCTGCCAGACGATGGGGCATCTTTGGCGGCCCTCCCCATACACTCCAAACACGTGAACTGGCTGAGTCAAAAGAAAAAAAAAAAATCCCACAAAATGAACACACTAATGAGTCAATTAATTAATAAGTAAATGGTGTGTCTATTGTTGATCTGGTCAAGATGACAGGCATATAAAAGATTCATACTACTTACCTTTTTATGGCAAAAGAGATCTTTAAGAATGTGCTGGTAAGGTTTGGATTGGTTTCCTAGGGGCGTTATAGAAAGTACTACAAACTGGGTGGTTTAAGACAACAGAAATTTGGGGAAGCTGGGATGGCTCAGCAGGTTAAGTGCTTGCTTTGCAGGCCCCGGAACCCAAAGATCGAATCCTGGCCCCGGCCCATGTGGACCCACATGCTGAACTGGGCTGTGCCCCCAGTTCAGTTCTTGCCGGGGCCTATGCGGGAGGCTCCCGGCCCAGTTCCTGCCCTGCGCAGCCCTGTGCCCACCTGTGGAGTGAAGCTATATGGAAAACTAATGTCCACTATGGAGACTGCTCTGGGCCCTCCCCTTCTCTCTGTCTCTCTCTGTCTGTCTCTATTAAAAAACAGTAAAAATAAATCTTCAGGACAACAGAAATGTATTCTGTCAGTTCTGGAGGCTAGAAGTCTGAAATCAAGGTGTGGGCAAGGTCATTGTCTAGAGCAGGAGTGGCCAGGCTTTTGGCTTCCCAGGGCCAAATTGGAAGAAGAACAATGTCTGGGGCCACACAGAAAACACACTAACACACACACACACACATTGCAAAAACAAATCTCATAATGTTTTAAGAAAGTTTACAAATTTGTGTTGGGCTGCATTCAAAGCCGTCTTGGGCCCCATGTGGCCCATGGGCATGGGTTGGACAAGCTTGTAGTAGAGGCTGTGAGGGAGTATTCATCTCACGCCCCTTTCTGAGCTTCCGGTGGTTGGCAGCCATCCTTGATGTTCTTGGGCTTATAGATCCATCACTTTAATCTCTGCTTCTTTGCTACATAGCCTTCTCCCTTTGTGTTTTTGTTTTTTGTATCCAAATTTCTCTCTGCTTACAAAGACATCAGTCATTGGGGTAGGGTCCACCGTACTCCAATATAATCTCAACTTGATTACATCTAAAAGACTATTTCCAAATAAGGTCAGAATCACAGGTACTAGGGAGTTGGATGTGAATATTCTTTTTGGCAGGCACAATTCAACTCACAATAAGGCTCAAAGGTGATGCTGTAAAAAGAAAGAATAGCCTTTTTTCAATAAATTCTACTAGAATAATTAGATAACCATATGCCAAAAGAAGAGAAATAAGAGAATAAAGAGCCTTAAGTTATATCTAACAATCTATAAAAATAAACTCAAACTGTGTTATAGATCTAAATGTAAAACTTAAAACCATAAAAGTTTTAGAATAAAACACAGAAGAAAATCTTTGTGACCTTGAGTTGGGAATGATTTCTTAGAAATGACACCAAAAGCATAATCTATGAGAGAGGAAATTGATGAATTGGATTTCATCAAAATAAAAAATGCCTGCCCTTCAAAAGACATTGTATAGAGAATGAAAAGACAAGCCACAGACTGGGAGAAAAGCTTTGCAAAGCACATAACCGATAAAGGACTTGTAACTAGAAAATGAAGAGAAAATTCAAAACTCAACAGTAAGAAAACATGCAACTTAATTAAAAATGGGCAAATACATCTGGATAATTCACCAAAGAAGATATATGGATGGCAAATAAGCATATGAAAAGATGCCCAATATTGGAATGCAGGGAGAGCTCAAAGGTTGAGCGCTTGCCTTGTAATCGTGAGGTCGGGGGTTTGGGTCCCGGCCCGGCCTGTGTAAACCCATGTGCTGAACTGCAGCCCAATTGGCTCCTGCCGGGATGGCACAGTGACAAAGCTTCTCGCCTTCCATGCCGGAGGCCCCCAGTTTGGTTCCTGCCCAGTATGGCCCCACATCCACCTGTGTGGAATGAAACTATGTCACAATTAAAGATGTACAACTATGGAGACTGCTCTGCCCATCCCCCCTTCTCTCTCTCTCTCTCTCTCTCTCTCTCTCTCTCTCTGTCTCACTTTTTCTCAAAACAATAAAATAAATCTTAAAAAAAAGAGATGCTCAATATTAGTAGTCATTAGGTTATTACAGACTAAAACCACAGTGAGTACTATAACATTCCTACTGTAATGACAAAAAAAGGAAACAAAACAAACAAACACACACACAAAAACAACTGACCTTATCAGAGGTTAGTGAAGATATGGAGGAAATAGAACTCTTATACATTGCTGATTGGAATGTAAAATGGTAAAAAGATGTTGGCAAACAGTTTGGCAGTTAAGCACGTGTGGGCACATACATACACACTTCTACCATATCATTCTACTCATAAATATTTACCCAAGAGAAAAGAAAATATATGTCCACACAAAGACTCATACATCAATGTTAACAGCACCTTAACTTGTAATAGCCAAAAGCTATAAATAACCCAAATGTTCAGCAACACATGAATTGCTAAGGACTGAATTGTATCTCCCCCAAATTCATATGTGGTAGTCCTAATCCTCAATATGACTGTATTTGGGGTAAAAAAGTACTGTGTTGTTCTGTGTATAAGACCCCTCATGTATAAGACAACCCCTACTTTTCTAACCCAACATGAAGAAATCAATAAATACATGGGTTATTCCCATGTATAAGACGACCCCAATTTTTGGTCTAACATTTTTACACAAAAGTATTATCTTATACATGAAAAAATATGGTAATTAAGGTTAAATAAGGTCATAAGGGTTGGGCCCTAATATGATAGGATTTGTGTCTTTATAACAAGAGATACCAGAAAACCCACTTGCTCTCTCCACCACGTGAGAACACAACAAGGAGGCAGTTGTCTGCAAACCAGGAAGAGGGTCGTCATCAGAACCTGACCACACTGGCACCCTGATCTCTGACTCCTGGCCTCTAAAACTGTGAGAAATAAATTTCTCTTGTTTAAGCCACCCAGTCTATGGTATTTTGTTATGGCTGCCTAAGGAGACTAGAAGATGAATGAATAAACAAATTGTGGTATATCTATAAAATGGAATGCTACTGAGCAATGACCTATTGATGCACATAATGACATGGATGAATTTCAAAATAATGCTGATGAAAAAAGCCAAATATCCCCCACCTTCATAAAAGGCACATAGTATATGATTCCATTTATATAAAACTCTAGAAAATGCAAACTAATCTGTAGAAAGTGCATCAGTAGTTGTTTGGAGTTGTGGGTGGGCAGGCAGGGATAGGAGGGGGGGCATTATAAAAGGGTACAAGAAAGCTTTTGGAGGTGACATGTCTTCACTATCTTGATTGTGGTGATGGCTTCATGGGTGTATGCATCTGTCAATACATTAAATTGTATACTTTAAATATGTGCAGTTACTTGTATGTTAATTTATTATGTGCTTGTTTTATGTTAGATATTTGGCTAGGTATTTTCATGAAATAATTACTTACTTCTGAAAGTACTGTGTGGTAGGGATAAAACTGAGTTTATTTTTTTAAAGATTTGTTTTCTTGTTTGAATGAAGGTGAGGGAGAGAGAGAGAGAGAGAGAAAAGGACCCAGAGCAGTTTCCATTGTTGTACATCATTAGTTGTGATATGGTTTCATTCCACACAGGTGGATGTGGGACTGCGCAGGTGGGAACCAAATCAGGGACTTCCCATGTGGGAGGTAAGAATCTGCACCGCTATCCCAGCAGTTACCAGTTGCACCACAGTTTAGCATGTGGGTTTGCACGTGCAGGGACTGAGATTTGATCCCCAGACCTCATGGTTGCGAGGCAAGCTTTCAACTTGCTGAGCTATCTCAGCATCCCCAGGATAAAAGTGAATTTCAGAGAATAATAATATACCTATAAAATAAGAATGTAGTCTATAGAGAGGAGGAGGAATGGACCAGAGAAAGGAAATGGTAAATGGAACCAGAAGTAATTCCTGGAATTGAGGCAGGAGGAAGAATAGAAAAAAGGGACCAATGATGTGGCTGACTGTATATTTTACAACAATGGGCACATTATTTCTTCTTACAATGTAGCTCTGACACTGTTCCCATTGAGAAGTGTAGCAAGCCTGTGTTTTCTCATCTTTAATATGGGGAGGCTAGTGACCACTGTGGAAGTAGGGCTTTGTGACTTCTGAGGTCATCAAAAGTCATTCAATTTCTGGGGAAGCCGGGATGGCTCAGTGGGTTGGGTGCTCACTTTGTAGCGCCGGGGACCGAGGATCGAATCCCGGCCCCGGCCCATGCGGAACCATGTGCTGAGCTGGGAGCTCCCCCAGTTCAGTTCTCTCTCTGTCTCTGTATCTCTCTCTCTCTCTCTCTCTCCTCTGTCAAAGTAAATAAAAAAAAAAAAAAAAAAAAAAAAAAAAAAAAAAAAAAAAAAAAAAAAAAGAATTAAAGAAAAAAAAAACGTCATTCAACTTCTGCCTGGTTTTCTTGTGCTGTTCACACTTGGAACTCAGTCCCATGATGTGAGGAAGCCCAAGCAGCCATGAGGAGGTCTTGTTCACAGCTCCATCTGAGGTCTTACATGATAGCCAGCATCAGCCACCAGTCATATGAGTGAGCAAGCCTTTGGATGAGTCACCGCCAGTCTTTGGGTCACCCCAGGTAAGATCCTGACTTTGTGGAGCAAAAAGGAGGTGTCATTGATGTATCCTTCCTGAATTTTCCACCCACAGAATCTGTGAGCACAATAAAATGGTTGCCCTTTTACACCATTAAGTTTGAAGTGTCCTTTTAGGCAGCAGTGTTAACAAAACAGGCAATAGGGAGCCAGGGGAAGAAATAAGAATAATAAAAGGAAAGCTGGGATCTAGCCACGCGAACAATTAGACAAGATTTATAGGTAGTTTTACTGGCTTTTGGGAGTGAATACTATTAGAGAAGTGGTCTAAGGTTTTCTGGGATGAGAAGTAGCCTTTGTCATCATGGGTACCAGGAAGGTGACTACATTAGCTAAAGTAAGCTTGTCCAACTGGTGGTCTGTAGGCCGCATGTGGCCCAGAATGGCTTTGAATGTGGCCCAACACAAACTCGTAAATTTTCTGAAAACATCATGAGATTCTCTTGTGAGTAAAAAAAAAAAAAAAATTATCAGCTATCATTAGTATATTTTATGTGTGACCCAAGACAATTCTTCTTCCAATGTGGCCCAGCGAAGCCAAGGTTGGACACCTCTGAGCTAAAGTATTGAAGTGGAAGTAGAAACACCCACATCATTGGTTATCTGACAATCCTTACAAAACCAAGAGCGTGGCCAAACACGGGGTAAGATTGGTCAGCTTCCTGTCCCAGGAAGGAAGACTGAAGAAAAATTGCGTTTGGGTTAATGTAGTTAATTACACGTACTACAAATTAGTACTCATGGTTTTTGCACAAGATGAATCATAAGCGACAGATATGTCTTACTAGATCACTTTCAAAAGAGGATTCTTTGATCTATTAATAGTTTTGTCCACTTCCTACATTAGAATCTTGACCCTTAGAATCAAGCAGAAGCCTCATAAATCCAGGTATTTGTACATACAAAAATCTTGAAAGTTCCTTAACTCTATCATGGTGCTGACGATTGGATTTGAGAATGAGTCCATCTGCACAAAGAACTCATAAAGTATATCCTATGTTCATGTAGCCCCAGCACTGTAAAGAATATACAGTATTGTGGATTCTGACCTCAGGGTCTAGCTCTGGATCACAAGTGAACTGGTAACAACCTTAAGCAATGTGCCCGCTCTGATTTTTGCTTGTCTGAATTTTGTTTTCAAAATTTATAGATTCTTTCTTGTGTGAACCACTCTAATTTGCCTTTGTGATCTATCATGTTGGGATAGTCTGCTTTTTTGATTAGAAAATTCATTGCTAATTTTTTATCTTTGCTTGTGTTCTTGTTCAGAATAGTTGCAGACAAGAGTCTTAATTGATTTCTGCAGATGTTCCTGTTTTTCTCCAGCATGTAAATTATAAGCTGACTGCTTTACCTGTGAACAAAGAAACGGCTGAATAATTTTACACTCTCTTGCCTAACCTGATCATATACTCTCTGCATTCTGTTGGGTGGGGATTGTGTTTTATTTTTAGAGGGACTGACATTTATGGCAAACTTTGGCAATGGAATTTAAAAACTCATTTGGAAGGAAGAGTCTCTTTGAGCTTAGCACGTGAACAATAATGGATCTCCTATTCTGTGTTTCTCTCACACTTCCTGTATCACACCATTAAACATCCTCCCAGGGACCTGGTGGATCTGTTTAATCACTTCATGCCCAGTATCATGGATACTACACTTGCAGGATGTAGGGCATGATAACCCCCCGTGGTTAGGATAACAGCTGTTTCCAGTTTTTAACACATGCATCACAAAGTGAAATAGTCACAAAAATATCCTTAGACCTAGTGACTGAATGTTAGAGAGGTTAATCTGCCCAGATTCAAATAACTTACTTTTTAGAGACCAGTTTGAATGCAAGTGCATGCTTTTTCTTTGGTAAGTTTATTGATTTTTACACCACACCTTACCCTTCAGGAGGATGTGTGAGAGCTGCCTTTCATGGCAGGAAAGGGTTAGCGTGCTGAGTTGAAAATGAGAATTTGTCTGGCTGTCTGTACTATGTAAAAAGCATAAAGCACATCCTTCTGGCTCCCAGGTCCTCATCAGCCTTCTCACGTATTTCTGACAAATTGTTTGTACTGAAAAAGAGATTCACAACACCACTCTATGGATGGGGTGGGCCCCAGTGCAAGTGGGCTGATAATCTAATCTTCATCTGTTTGAGAGAGAGGGAGACTATATACCAGAGTTCTCAAAGTGTGGTTCCTGGACCAGCTGCATCAGATTACCCAGCAACTTGTTGGAAATGCAAGGTCAACTGAATTAGAAACTCTGTGGGTAAGGCCCAACAAGCAATTAACAGGTGTTCCAGGTGGATTCTGATACACATTAATCTGTTATAACCAAGACATGCAGACAACCGTATTGTTCACAATTTGTTTTCATTTGTAAGGAAAATTGTGTAAAATATCTTTTACAATAGAATGTCAAAGAAAGATCGCTTTCATCATATACCCATTAAGCAATTGTTAAGCACCGACTGTAGGCGAAGGACTGTTAGCTACTGTGGGGCAAGGAAAGATGAATTAAATATGGCCCCAGCTTTCTGTGAGCTCATTGAGTGTTGATGAGCTGTACATATTTGGTATATATTTCTACATATTTGTTTGTACATGTTTGATTTGCCAATAGAACAGAGATGAAGTAGCATAGTGGCTTTCCTCCTTGGTGGCTATGTGTAAAAGCCTCTCATAAAATATAAAATATGGGCAAAATTCACCAGTGTATCATTGATCTTCTCAAACCACCGTTTTCTCTTTTCAGAGATGGGGGAAAAGTGTTCATGAAAAGCTTAACAGTTTGAACCACAGCGTTCATCTGTTCAGTGACTGATATAGAACACATCATCTCATATAATACTTCTTTGCCGTTGGCTTTGCCTTATGAATCAGCCCCAGTCCCAAGAACCTGAGGCTAGGGTAGGAGCACCAAGCCATCTTTTAGCTGCTCAGCAATTAAACAAATTAGCAATAGACTTTCCCTTCTATTTAACTTTTATTAAAAGAACTGCTAAGGTACTGCGATGCAGTACATCATATTTATTACCAAAATTATTAACAAATATACAAAACTTATACATGTAATTTTCTTACATCCATTTATTTTCTATAATACTGATTTTTGTTCAAGTAGGTTATCTACAGTATGTAAACATCCCTTGGATTGACCTCACACAGATTAGGAAAGCCCGCTAACCCATGCTTTTATCAGATACTTCTTATTTGGCTTTCATATGTAGCATCTAATCTTCACATTTGGCACATGGAAGAGACTTCTACAGTGCAAAAGAGGCAGATTTTCTGGTTCTGTTTAGAACAATTTTGCAGGGGCACAGTGAAAGCGCTGAGAACAAGAGCGCTCGCACTGGATGGAGCTGTATTTGTGATGCCAACAACTCTTGGTTCAGCCATTAAACTTGAGTGCAAAGTCAATGCCTCTTCCTTCTCCTCTCCCCTGCCCCCTGGCAAGGCCGATTTGCCTTAACTGTGTCTCAAAAGGGTTAAAAGAAATTCAGTGTGTCCCAGGACAAATAGGTTCATTTCACCCAGTAACATTTTTTTTTTTTCCAGTGTTCTTTTGTGTGGGTTGGTTTATGTGGTTTGTCTAGCCAGCTAAATTCTTAATTGGAGAACAACATAAAAAAATTGGGAGTAGAGCTTTCTGCCTGCTTTCAATGGCCACCTCTGTGTTGAAGATCAGAACCTCTTTGTGGTGGAAAAGTGACCAAGGCCTTGGTGAAAGGCAAAGAGAAGCGAAGCTTGCCTTATTTACCCTTGGACTCCAAGCTTTTGAATCCAGTGCTACAAAAATTAAAAAGTAAAGCACGTAATTGGAGATTCTGCCCCTTTTGTGGGTTTCCTTCTACTTAACCTAACCAAGTAGTAAAGCTGATCCAGAGAGAGCTCCGTCCTCCCGCGCAGCCCATTCTCACGCTGCACAGTAGTGCTCGTCGGGTGGCCGCCCCTCATCGCGAAGCATCCGCCTAGAAGGGCCGGGGTTGGACGCGCACCTGTCTCCCGCCTTCCCTCACCACAGGGGAGCTGGCCCCTCCGACGCCCCGTAGAGCTCGGCCAGCTTCCGGAAGCGGGGCCCCCAGTCCGTCAGGAAGTCAAAGTTCTGCTCCGAGTCTGACGTGGCCGACTGCAGGGAGCTCAGCGACCCGGCGACCGAGCCGTCGCCCTCGAACATGTAGGTCTGGAGCGAGTCGAAGGGCGGGGCCCACAGGTCCATGTCGGCCTCGTAGAGCTTGGCCAGCACGTAGCTGTGGACGGTGCTGCTGACGGCGCACGTCTGAGGCACGTAGCGGGAGAGGCTCTCGATTTCCGGCAGCATGTCCTGCCGCGTCTTGGGGGCGCCCCCGGCCTGCGCCTCCCGCGGGTTCCACAGGGCCGCGATGTCGAAGGCCTCCGTGTCCTCCTCGCCGCCGCCCTCGTCGTCGTAGCGGACGATGTTCTCGTGGATGTTCTCATCGTCGTCGATGACGTACGGCTGCTTCCGGTGCCGCCGCAGGGACAAGATGAGCAGCACCAGCACTGCCAGGAAGGGAGGACAGGAAGTTGACTGCAGACACCGGATGTGGGCCGCGACCCGAAATGCCCGGATGAACCGCAAGTAAGGCCCGGGTTTCTGAGCAGCGAGCTCCGAGACAGCCTTAGTAAAGGGCGTCCCAAAAGTCACGCAAGATTTGAATTTTGCGTCATTTGTGCCGTAAAGTGTTGCCAATGGAAAACAAAAAAAGCGTGACAGCTGACAGTTCAGGGTTATTAAAAATGGAGCGCTACACGAAAGAACAACATGTTTTCATTGTTGAGCAATGAAAATTTGCAATTTTTAATTATAAACCTGTGGTTTCTATCAAAATTACTTCCTGCGTGAATTTTGGGACACCCTTTATATTGTAAGCCACAGGGTTGACCCCCTCACTCATTCTGCCCTGTTAGATTGAGAGTCTGTAGGCAAACGCAGCCCTGTATTTTCTCTAGTGGTTCAATGAGAAGAAGGGTGCATGTAAAGGACTTGCTGCTTTGAAATTGTGTGTGGGTGCCTACACCCTACCACCCAGTATAAAATCCCATCAACAAAGCACAAAACACCATGGCCTGCAACGGACTGCAGGCTAAGGATCATGTCATGGGTTCCGACTATATAAGGATGAATAGACATCTCTCTTATTATGATGTGAGAATCTTATGTAAGCGATACTCTGCTTTCTTAGGTTAGCAGCTTCATAGGATTATATATTAATGCATATGCATATATGCTAAGTATCAGCCAAAGTCTTCTTCATTTTTATACCTCCTCCAGGCTGTCTGTTGTCCAATCAACTGAATTCCTCAGAAAAGCCTTTCCCTAGTTAGAGGTGGTTGTGACTTTCTGGATCCAATCAGATTCATGGAAGGGAGGGAATGAGCAGTGACATTTTATATAATTCATCATTATCAAAGAAGCACCACACTGTTAGACGTACACTTGTAGGTTTGGATAAAATTGTATCCCAGTGAATGTATTTTTTTTTTCTAGGATGTGTCTACTGAGGTTTAAAGGAGAGAGAGAGAGATAATTCCATTGAACTGTTTGTCTCTTCTGCATGAAAATGTTTCCTAGGAAGTGGGTGGGGGTTTAAGCGGTAAAACTGCTATTGGTTATTTTTCTGGTGTGCGTTGTTATAGCTGGGGAACAGTGACAGCTTGATAGCGCTGCTAAATAAGGCCCCAGTCTATCCATGGGGAAAAGAAACGAATAGATTCATATGTCCAGTAAGGTAATGGCCAGACTTGAAAAGAAAAACCTCATCATAATGACTTCAAATTTGAATGTAGAATGTGCTTTTGTGAATTACAGTTGATGCTAATACGCAATACTTTTCCAAATAGCTTAGGTAACAAAACACACACACAGGAAACAATGATACACTCTTGTATATTTTTTCTATGTGCAAAAATCTTGACTCTTGAGCTGCAGGACTGTGGGATTTCAGAGCAATGCCTAATAGGGTTCTAAGGAAGTGGAAGCTTGAGCTGGGCATCAGAGGCTGGGGTGTGATTGGATGGATGCAGTTTGGAGAAATGGGATTCTAAGTGAACTTGCTGTTTTTGTGGAATTCCGTAAACAGTTACTAAACTCAAGTATTTTGGGGACACTATGCTATTCCACTGGGAAACAACACTGAATATGATTTCTGCTTTTACAAGCTTGCAACCCAAGATTGTAGGCACTAATGACTAATAAGTCAGACAGAGATAAAGACTATCCTAGGGGTACAAGTGTTGTGCATTGAATGCACAGGCAGGGCTAGTTAATCTTCCTAGGGGTCTTGGAAAACTTTTGACACAGGTGATATGGGAGTGGTAATTAGAAAATTCTAGGAACCCAAATTAGAAAATTTTGCATCTGCTGGAAAGAGTTCTGATGGTGCTGAAGAATTAGGCAGTTCATGGTTTATCTCTTGAAAAATAAAGATTGCTCCAAATCTTATTTTTTTAGGTAATCTGATTAAAGAACAAGTGTTGCAAAATCAGATTTGGGGGGAAATGGTCCTATTCTTGTCTTTTGACTATTCAGATGAAAGGCTTCCCTGATAGAACAGAACTGGCTCTAGGGATGTTTATTTTTTAGGTACTGTAGGCACAGTGTATAGTCCGATGAGATTTTCTAGGAACTAGATACATACATACTTGAGATGTGAAAAAAATCCCGCAAAATCAAAATTAATGGGCTTATTTAATTGTCCACAACATGTAGAATTTTTTGATAATTCAACTCTAATTTAATCTGATTCAATTTTATGAATCTTGTTAATGTGGGATGTGCATTCTTAGAAATCAGTTTCTAAAACCATGAGGATTTTATGATTGCTCTGCTCTGTTTAGCTCCCGAAAACTATATTTATTTTGTACAGTTCAAAAGATAAGAAATAATTTTTTGGGGAGGTACAAAATAAATTACCCCTTGTCCACCACTTCTAACTTGAGAGCCTCACTGTGCCAGTCTCTTTAAATCAGTCTTTCTTTAAAGATGGCACCTGTATTCTTTGTGGTCTAGGGTGAACTTACAGACATTTTTCAAAGAGAGAACCAAGGACATCCTGGAAATTTCTGCTAAGAGTAAGTTTCATTAAAGGTCTCTTGTAGGTTGTACTGTTGTACAATCAAGGACTGCTGGTGCCATCTTATGGACACTCTGAGAATTGCAGGAAAGTTTTGTCAATACCCACAGGAACCAGAAGCAGCAATTCTTCGTGATCCAGGGATCCAAGACTTAGAAAGGTTACTTATTTATACCTTTTCTCCTTTCGTGTAGCACAGACCTAAGACTAAGTTAAACCACATGTTGTAATTTAAAATTTATTTTTTGAGAATCGTATTCCACAGACCTACCTAAGATCCAATCAAGTGCTACCCTGTTTCCCTGAAAATAAGACAGTGTCTTATATTAATTTTTGTTCCCAAAGATGTGTTAGGTCTTATTTTCGGGGGGATGCCTTATATTTCAGCGAGAGGCAAAACTGTAAGTAGGTCTTATTTTCAGGGGATGTCTTACTTCCAGCAGGGAAACACAGTAGTATTCAGAGAAATGCAAGTTAAAATCACAAAGAGATAGTACCCTGTTTCCCCAAAAATAAGACAGTGTCTTATATTAATTTTTGCTCCTAAAGATGCACTAGGTCTAATTTTTGGGGGGATGCCTTATATTTCAGCAAGAGGCAAAACTGTAAGTAGGTCTTATTTTTGGGGGATGTCTTACTTTCGGGGAAACACGGTAGCTAACATTTTGCTGTCAGGACGTTTCTTTGGTCTGCGGCTCTTGGTGGAGAGCTAAACCTGGGATCAGGGGTATATGTTAATAAACGTATGTCCTAATTTAAATCCCCAGTGCATTGCTCTTATAGAATGCAAGGATTTCTTTCATATTGAATAATATAACTGTCTACTAAGTCAGCTTTTCTGTAAAGCAAACTATGTTTGCTATGAATTAATTCAATCATAAGAGTTGGGATATATGTACAAATGTTTTCTGTACACATATCAAGAGTTGGTTTACGTGTTTTATTGCTTGTATTGGGTATGGAGTTCAAAAACAATTACACGATTGGCCTTATGTACCGGGGAGCGGGGTGACTGCCTTGCGGTATGACTTGAGATGAGGAAGAAAGGATCCGGTACCCCAGTAGTGCCTTCCCACTGGCTTGTCAACACATCGTTTTTCTTTCGCCGCAGAGGCAAACTGGCCCAGTTTAATCACTGCTCGTTGTTAGCTGGCCATGGTGCCTGGGAAGGTAGCTAATGCCACAAAGAGCTTATTTTCTCAGCCACTTATTTTCCCAGACACCCATGTGGTGTCACTCGGTCACTTCTTTCAGATCCCTGCTCAGAGGCCTCTGGCACTTAACCCCTGTCCCCTGTGCCCTGAGGATACCCTGTCTCTCTTCCCCTCCCTGAGATGAACATTTAGGGGAGCGGCTGTGCCCCTGAGGTACAGGGACGCACGCCGTAGGGTCTGCCTGCGTTTCAGCCCCGGCACTGTCGGGGACATTTGGTTGTGGGCCTGTCAGTGCCTGTGACTTAGCTAGTACTTGTCTGAAATGAAGGGGATAGAAGAGCTGATCATCAGACCCTGTCCTAAACTGGTTCTGTGGTGTCCAGATGAACCGCTTTGTTCGGCAGTGAGCTCTGGGAAGCCTGGAACACGTCTGTTTGATTAATCCCAGCATCTATAGTGGCACCTTGGCTCATAGCAGGTGTGTGCTGAATACATCCTGGCTCCTAGGAAGGGGCTGTTTTCAATGTCATTACTTCTCAGTCTTCCTGTGCCACCTTTCCGATAAGCACAATGTGGAAAACCGGTTGTGCACAGCTGTGTTAGGATAGTGACGGGGTGATATCTTAGGAGGCGCTTGCCAGACCCCACAGAGTGGAAGGGGGCCCCTTACTCACCTAAGAGGACAAAGATGCAGGCCAGGATGGCGATGAGGGCGCCCCGGCTCAGATTGACGGGGAGCATGTAGGCCTCGGGGCTGCAGGACAGGACGTGGCCGCCGTCGTCGCAGCTGCACACCTGGATGGTCAGCGTGCCCGTGCTGCTCAGCGCCGGCTGCCCGCTGTCCGATATCAGGATGGGCAGGTAGAAGACACTCTGCTCCTGCTGCCGGAAGCCAGCCCGCCTCGTTAGGATGCGGGCTGTGTTATCTGAGGAGGCAGGGATTCCAGGATTGGAAGAGGGAAGAGAGAAGAGGATAAACAAGAAATGGGAGAACTGACAGGTGAGGTAGTCTCTTGGATTGGGGAAAGCACAAGGGCAGGCAGGGGTGTGGGGAGGAGAGAGGAGGGCAGTCCACCACTCCCTGCAGGCCTGCAGCTAGAGCCCCTGTGAGGTTTCTCTGCACCAGCATTTGGGTGCAGACACCAAGATTTGTGCTTGCTTCTAGGCAGAACCCCAAGGCGTTCATGTGGATTGACCAGATGTACCATTTTGAACGGGACAGAAAACAACGGTACTGTCCTGTTTCAAATGGTATCTATGGTCAGCCTACTGACACCTTGAATATAGCCCAGTGAGCCTAGCCTGACCATATGTACTACTTGAAACAGGGAAGTGCTGTTTTCTGTCTCATTTAAAACAGGATGTCTGGTCAGTGTACATTCATGTCACTTCCAGGCAGAACATGCACTGGCTACTATGTGTTTCTTATGCTCTCACCTTCGTGTGGTATTAATCAAAGAGTGTTTGAAATGGAGATCCACTGAGCTACAAGGGGACAGCTCTCCTCAGTCCCTCAGATTCCTGGTTGGCTTTATGTGAGCAAGAACTTAACTTTACGTTAAGCTATTGAGTTTGGTGTCGTTTGTTTTTGCAGCATCACCTAGGCTATTCTGACTAATACATTATCTCTTAACCTTCTACCTTCTCCCCCTGCTTTTTCATGCCAACAGCTGTTGTTCATTGAGAGCTTATGTGCCGGGTACTTTGACTTTACCTGTAGTATCTCATTTAATCTTCACAACAATTTGGAGAGTGATAATCTCACCCTTTTACAGTGAGAGTGAAGGCCTAGAGAAATGATATAATTTGTTCAAAGTCACTAATTTAGTTGCAGAGCTAGGATTTGAACTCTGGTCTGTCTGACTCCAGATTTACATTCCTTCCATCATGCTATGTAGCTGCTGATTTAGTTTAGTGACATTAACTGTAGAAAATTATTCAGCTAATTGAAATGTGTTCATGCTTTGGTACAGCCTTCCTTCTTATTTCCTTCTCTGTGGAGAAAGATAGCAGTTGGTTGCCAACTGAGGATTATATTCATATTTCCACCTACCATACAACCCACCCAGTTTTCTGTTTTCCAGACTTAATAGCTAAGTGCTGGGTTATGCCTCACAATTTTAATTTTGTTTTTTTTCAGAAACCAAGTTTTCTTGAAATAGGCATTTTTTTTTTATTTTTCAGTTTGAGGTTAGGTCATAAGACTCTTAGAAAGTCTGACCAGAGCTGAATTCCATAAACATGTTACTTCATACCTACTACACATTGTGTTTCTTGATCTCAGCATTATTTAAGATTAGAGAAAAAGATCAGAGCATCACATTTCTGAGTCTAATCTTGGAAGGGATCTGGCAATAGTAGACACTGTAGAATTTTTTTTGAATATGTTAACTAGGGCTTTGGTAACCCATTTAGGAAAAGTATTTGTTTCCAAGATGACACAAAGGTTTCTTCTTCTTTTTTTTGGTGTGGGTAAAACAGATCCCAACTTCTAATCTTCCAGTCCCAATTTTAATGTTTACTAACTCTCAGATTTTGGGCCATTTGCTTTCTTTCCTTATCTACCAAATGAAATAATGAGAATCAGAGGGATTAGTAACTTCCTTAAAACCTATAGGATTATAATAGACATCAAATAAAGCAAAGTATGGGAAAACCTATGTGAAATTGTGCAGTGCTCTTATATACACGCACAATACTTTTAATAATTCTGTGGGGATAAAAAGTTAGCAAGGCTTTGTTTGAGAATGTGCTCTGCTGTGTTCATAAAAGTGTATCATGTTTTGGGAATGGGAGTTGGAGCTTGACAATAGGTCTAGCATATCCTTAGTAGAGGATACTTACTCAAGCTAAATTGTCATGAGAAGATTAAGAGTTTATTGTTTTTATTGAAGATATGCTGACTTCTGAACTCCCTCATGAGGGTCAGGCAGCTAGTTGGTAGCAGAGCTAGCAATAGGTTCACTTGATGGATTTCAATTATTTTTTCACGTGTTTTGACCTTTCTTTGAAAATGATCTGGCTAGAGAACAAAAGTCTCTCCTTTTCCCATCTGTGGCCAATGGAGAGTGTGCTAGGTCTATAAGCCCCTTAGTCTGATGTGATGCTTATTGGAGAAGAGTCTAGAATTCCATTCCTGCAGAGCTGTAGGGGGGATCACTTTCTGGAATAGGGAAGCCCCAGCTGCATCTTTCTAAATCATTCTAAAGTAATAAAGTTGTTTCAGTGCCAAAACTACTCTTTGTGATCCTGTGTTCGTCCTTTGTTATCTGTTACTTAGCCTTCCCTCCCTTTTGTTTTGGGAGCTTGTCACCATTTACCCCTTTGATCCTTGCTTAGAAATGTTCCCTCAGGTTTTTCTCTTTGTCTAGATCAATTGCAATGATCTTTCTCAGGTTCTTCTGATAGTTACAGGACATGTAACCATGGTTGCTCTCTGTGGGGATGAAGCAGATTCTGATTCTGTCCTATGTGTCTCCCACAGTGCCTGGTGCAGAGTTAGCACTCAGACACTTGTGGAATGACTGACTGAATGGCAGTTTCAGAACCAGCAGAGCACATTCTTGGTCTTCGATGTTCTGAAACAAAACTTAGCGTTACTATCTTATATTAATGTCTTAAAGAGCAGGCGGTCTGTGACACTGCTTATGTAGTCTAAACCCAAGTATCCAGCCTGAGCTGTAGAGAGCAGAAGTAGCAACTTTCCACCGGTTTACCTTGGTTGTCCCTTACGGTGAAGTTGGGGTTGATAGCTGCCTCAGGAGCCAAGCTGTAGTGGAAATGCTGACCACTGCGTGGGTCGTCTGGGTCCACTGCACTCACTGTCTGGACCAGCTGAGGGTGGGACATGAAATCAGGTGAATTGGAGCCAAAAGAAGAAGCTTCAGTGCACAAACCCTGAAATTCACTAGTGGATTATTTTACCTACGGAGAAGGGCATCCTGAAACTTCATCTCCATGCCATCCCACAACTCAGGATTTAGTTTTGTCTTGTTGTTGGGCCTGCAGACATTAACAGTCTCAGGGTGAATGTTACCTAAATACCTCGGTGTTAGACATCAACATAACATATTCTTATACCAAGGTCAGCTGATTTTAGGCATTCGAAATTGAAGGCTTTGAGTAAATGAGCCCTGGGATGCTACAAGGTCCTGCTTGTCTGCCACCCCACCAACTTACCCCCACTTTGGGGTTGATATTTCAGGGTCAAATTGTTATCTTTGAGAGGTCCTATTTAAGAGTGACCCATTCCCAGAAGGGAAGTAAACAGATACATAGCATTGGCTATGTCAGCTTAATGGAAAACAGAAGTGAGGGGATGGGTCACTGTTTGTTGGCAGGCAGGGGAGTTAGAAAAGAACCCCAGGGTGGGATGTATAGACCAGACTAGAGTTAGAAGCAAAGACTGGGGCTGAGAAGAGAAAGAGGCGTTCTCTGGAGCTCTTGGGCCCATACTTTGCCCTTCCCACAATGCTTTTCAAAGTAGTAAGTTGCTTCATAGTTACGAAAGCTGTGATGACAAAGCTACTACGGTATATGAAAGCATTGTGAAACACACATTAGAACCACCTGCAGGCTGACTGGGGAGTGGAGGATATAGAAAAGGGGTTGAATGGGTGGTCTGCTTCCTGTATGTTTGCTTCTCTGTCAAACAATAGCATAGCCTCCTCACACCCCTCTTGGGCTTGGTCCTGTAGACACAACGTTCCTGCTGTTTAAAAGCCAGGTGTATTTCTGTCAGGGTAGAAACTGGAACATTCAAGTCTGCTGGAGGGCCCAGGTGCTCTGGCTTAGTTTTTATTTCTCCATCTGTAAGTTCAGGGAGGTAGTGCTACCTGCACAGTACGCTGAAGATTAGGTGACAGAGTGGGAAGCTCCAGTGAGGGGACTTCTGGTGGACTGTGTGTTGCTGAGATCCCCCTTTCAGTGAAGGACTCGATATCCCAGCCATCACCTCTCTGTCTCTTCAGGAGTTGCCTCAGTTGCTGAGAGCCACCTACCTACCCACAGTCACCAGTGATAACCCACATGCAGTGACTGATGCAGTAGTATGGGGGGGGTTGGCCATCCTATCTCAACCCGGGACACCTCGAGTTCTAGAGCATGGGAAGCCCTCCAGGGCTGTCAGTGGGTGTGCCCTGCAGACTTCTCCTTTGACCCAGTACTGCAAAAGCCCTTCCTGTCCACAGAGGTTGGCCCAAGGGCAATACATAATAAGCATCTTATACTAGAATTCCACCTGAGGATATGCCTCCTGGCGAGCCCAGTTGACCTCTGTTGAATCTAAAAGTTGGGAGAATGGCATTGCAATAAGTGAGAGGGGTCAGGCAACCACTGAAGATGAACTTGCTCCCCAGTCTAGCCTGATGTCACTGCTGCTCACGCGTGAGGGTCACCTTGCTGCCCCATCCTGGCCAAGCCAAATCCTGTACATGCCATTTTGCCTGTGGTGCCAAACATATGAAGACATAATCGATTTCTTGAAGCATGTTATAAATAGGTGATTAGGTATAACTTGGCATTCGACCTATGAAATCATATGTATTATTGGTGAGGTGGGGCCTGAGGCGTAGGACTGATGGGTTACCAGGCTTTAAAGAGTGAGCGAGTGAAGCCACTGCTCGGCTGAGTCTGAGGCCTGGTGTGCTGCCCTCTGCTCTCCCGTTAGGTCAGATTTCATCCTCCTGCTTGCCAGGCAGTGTCCTGCTGAGTAGTCTTCATCCAGCCTTCAGCAGGCATGCCGTCTGATTTCTTTGCAGGCCTCCTTCATGGCTGCTCACTACGAATCAAGCACACACCCCAGCTCGGCAGGTGCAGAGCTGACGAGTATCCAGCAAGTCTCCCCACGGAGGCCTGATTCTTTATAGACCAGATGCACCTCATGACCTGCACGCTTTTGAAAGTCTTCAGAACATGTCTCAGAGCCCAAATCAAAGGGTAGGATTTTCAGTATCTTGGGCTAATGATGACAAATATGACAGACTTGTGGCTCATGACCTGAATTTTAAGTTGCAGATAAACTGTGCTTCAAAGGAACTGTCTAATAGACCATTAAACGGTGTATTTAGAGATACAAAATGGGAGATATATTTGTGTGCTCCAAAAAGGAGAAAGGTGGTTAAAGCATCAATACACTGTCAGAATGCAGCTTCTATCCTGAAGCCCTTTAAGAAAGGAAATGTTTCATTTATGGGGAGAGAGGGGTTTAGTTTACTGTGCTACTTATTACTGTATATTATAGATAAAACTTGTCTCGTCATATTATCACATAAAGAATTATATATTTGTCATATAGCATCATCTTATATAATACAAAACAAAATTTTATATATTTTGTATAATAAATTGTCATACTATAAAACAAAAATTATTAGAATAAAGGCCCAAAGCCCCTCACTTAAAACTCACCTACCTTTGCATAGTAACTATTGCTAGTTTTGTTTTGCATCTTGTCTCCCCGTCTTTGTTTACACACAGACTTAATTTTACATAACTGGAAGCATGTACATGTAGTTTTTATACCTCCCTTATTATAATAACACGGATCATTTCTTATGCTATAAAGTCTTCATCGTAACTTTTATTAGCTGTGTAATATTTCAGGTCTGACTAGACTAGAAATTCAATAGATGTGGAAGTAGAATTACGCTAGACTTATTGAAAAATTTTTTAGGGGTGCTATAGACCATTGAACTGAGTTTCAAGAATCAGTGGATGAGATAATTTACTCAAAACCACTACAAGACACATTTTTACCCCTAGTGGATGGGAATCGCTTTTTGCTCTGACATTTTAGAACAGTATAGATGTGTGGAGTCAGTCTTGGGGGAGCAGGAAGCTAATACAAATTTTGGTTGTACAGACCATCTCTCTATGCAGCCGGATGCTGCAGGTGATGTTGCAGATGAGTGAGGGAAGTGAAAACAAAAGCTGTACTACAGTTGGAATTACCAAAGCATGAGACTTTGCTTTATGATATGCGTGTCACAAACTCATCACTTTCACATGAAAACTATCCTGATCCATTTGCACCCTGTGGCCTCCAACCAGAGCCCATAGGAGCCCATATAATTTAGGGCTGTTAGGGAATCTGTTGGATCATAGGTAGAGGAGGAAGAAGTGTCTTAGAAAGGCAGGAGCTGAATGGGGGCAATAGCCTATGATCTGAGGTATGGACGGATGGGTGTAGGAGGGTGACTGCCTGACACATACTTAATGTATGACCCCTCCACGCACATTCCTGGATGCCTCTCCGTTAACGCTAACACTTGGTATTTGATCAACCAAATATTCATTTAGGTTTAAGAGCAGACTAAAAAAATATACAAATATATTTCTGAAGATTACGGATTAAAGTTATTTTAAGTAAGTAGAAATTTGTTCCTTCAGATTCCTCTCCTCTTAAAACTTACCTCACATGACCAGCACTAAGAAAATGGGTGTTTTAATTGAGGGAGGAGAGGGAATAGGTCATTAAATAACAGAGCGTTCTGAGAATCGGGCAGGCAGTCCCTAAACAAGGTACCTGTTGCCTTAAGAAAGGGAAGTGGGAAGATATTAAAAGTAAACCTTCCCTGTTGTAAATATTTTCATGGATTAGAGCTGAACTGAGGAAAAGAGAAGACTCTTCTTTCTTCTGATCTTCATCGTCTCTCCAGGACCCAGAGCACATGTTATTACAGTTGGTTCTATACAGTTCAGTTATAAGGTGGGCACATACCTTGTAGGCTGGCCCAGGAATCAAATGCCATCAAGGCATTCTTTAGATCATAAAAGGTAATAGAGGGTCCAGTTGTCTTGACAAACAAACTGTTGCAACATGATATACAGAAATTGGGAACTCTGGAGTCTAAATTTCTTCCAGGGCAGATTTGATTCTCTGTACCAGTCATTGCCACATGTTTGGGGTTAACCAAGGTGCATGCTTCATAGGCCGCCTCACCTGCCCTGACTTGGCGTTCTCACAGACAAAGGCTTCGTAGAATCTGGGGAACTCTGGAGCATTGTCATTCACATCCAAGACTTTGATTGTGACAGAAACACTTCCAACCTGGGAAGGATTGTCTAAAGAGAGCACAAAGAAACCAAAGATGACGGTTCAGTAGTGCAGGAAAGCCGCTCTTCGCTGGCTAGGTTTTAACCTCGGCAGTCTGGTGTTCAAAGGAGTGGATAAAGTACGTGGAAATGGCAGCACTGGCACAGGATCCATGTGTTGCCTAGTAAGAGTGTGGCCAGAACATAGAGGCATGGACAGAAAGAGGTGTGTGTGTGAGAGTGTGTGTGGGATCAGGAGGATGAGGGAAGGGCCAGACTCCGGGGGAGCAGCTGACAACTGGAGTCTTAAAAAGAGGTTTTGAATCTCTCACTTGGCTCATACTTCAGGTTGTAGAATTAAAGGAGGTCATTCTGTGTTCTGGGCTTAGGCATGGCCCACTTCTAATTGGGGGCATACTGTGTGGCAGAGCTTGGCTTTATTTGTGCGAAACAATCGGTTCTTTGAGTTACATTTCAGAAGGCTTCAGGTTATCCATGGGAATACAGATAACACCGCACATTTATTCCTTTTTAAGGACTAAAGGGATGCTTTGGGATCAAACATGTAGCAAATCCCGATCTTTGGCCGGGGCAGGAGAAGTTACTCATAATCACTCATCGGGAAATGTCTATTTGGTTGGTCCTTTGCTTGGCATTGCCACACAGAGACAATTTCAGGCCCCGGTAGTTCCCCTCCTGTCTTGTTCTGTTTTGGTCACCATCCCAAGAGGATAAAATAGAAATTATAGACAGAAATTATTCTTAGTAAATAGTTTTATTAACTCTTAGAATGCTTTCTTCTTCTGATTCATTTCTTTTCTTTCTCAAAAGTATTCATGCTCTACTGTACTTCTTTCTTAAATATTTCTATTGCTTGATTACCAAAAATGTTGAAATATTAAAAAGCCTTTTAAAATTATAACAGTGGTCTTTGTATATAGAAGGAATAATGAAAATTCCCCCCAAACATGAGGTTAAATGTGATCCACAGTCCAACTAAACATATCCATTATATATGTAATATTATATATGTGTCCAAAATGTGGACATACACACACACTGCAGTAAGCAAACTAAAAAATTGGATTCTGAACTTTAATATTTTATGGCAGGATTATCTTGTGTCATTGAAATATGCTTTGAAAGCATGAGTATTAATATCTACACGATAGTCTCATTTTAGTGTTTGGTTATACTATAATTTGTTCAAACTCCTGTTATTAGACATTTAGGTAATTCCCATTTCACCTAATTTTAAAATAACATTGCCATAGACATTTTAATATATAAATCTTTGTTGATACCTATGGTATTTCCTTAAGATAATGATTAGAAGTAGAATTATTGAGAAAAAGAATATGAATATTTTAGAGATTCTTATTATAAAAGATTAATAGCCAAATTGCCCTCCTGAATGGCTATATATACATCTGCTAATATGTTAGGGTCTTCCACTTTCCTGAATCTTTACCATCACTAGATGTTATGAAAACAATTGAATGTAGTAGTAAATAATCAAAATTTTAAGTTTATCATAAACATGTTAACCTTGATTTTATTACTTTTCCATTTCATTGAAATGTTTTTGTTAATAAATCTGTTTTGTTTTAAGATGCCTCAAATTCTTATATGCATTTTTATGTGTGTAAATACTCATACACATATATGTATTATAAGGGTCATATGTAATAAATGTTTCCTTTCATTCAATAATAATATTTTATACTGTCTGTGCATTCCTAATCTTGTTAAAGATTGAAAGCCTCTTAGATTTCTTAGTACTGTCTCTTTTTCTCATATAGACGTCTAGCTCCTTGGTTTAAGGATGCTCTTTCTTTTTTTTTTTTAACTGCTTTTACATGTTTTGTTTTTTTATCTCTAGCACAGGACTAGTTTTATAGTAAATGCACAAAAAGTGTTTTTACCAAATGCATTCACTCCTTTGCATGAACTATGATTTCTGTTTCTTTCTATAAAGAATACAATTCTTGTTCCAGCAAGCTTTGTCATATATAGAGAGACCACTTTATTGTGTTACTTACTCATTTCCATAGCAAGGACAGTGATATTATGCCAGGAAAACTCTTCCCGGTCAAGGGGTCTTGCAGTCATTAGGGCACCTGTTGTAATGTCAACATAGAAGAATCTTCCAGGGTCACTGCTTCTGTCAATGGAATATCTGAAAAAAAACACAGATTAAATGCCTCTTTTCATTTGAATAAACATGTTAATACTGCAACATATTACATGAGAGAACTGAGGACATACCATGAGAAACATGGCACTGCTAGTTACGGACACTTGGAAGACTGAATTTGCTGTTTTTATCATGTCTAAAAACACCACCTCCTAAAAAAAATCCATAAAAACCAATATCAAACTATTATTGCAACTGAACAGCACTGTCCATTACTTATACCTTTCATGCTCAGTGTGGACCATCATGGATCCATGAATGGAAAAGCAGGAGGGTTTCATACCTCGCCAAGGAGTGCTTGGCTTATGTTTTGCTGTTGTCTGCATCCCTTAGCCATTATTTACCTTGGTACTGGGTAGGACCTAAAACTCCTGTTGAATCTGATTTGGCAGTCCGACCCTTTGTTTTTATCTCACCTGCATTATCTCACGTGGTCCCCATATGGGAGATTCAGTATGTTTACAACCCCACACAAAGGATTTTGATATCTAGCCATGACTGAGAGCCATCCTTGAGAACCTTATATAGTCCTTAGCAATGGCCAGTAATTATAATAGCTGCCATTTACTGACTACCAGGCATTTTATATCTTCTTTGTTAATTCTCACACTATCTCTAAGAGGTAGGTATTATCTCAATTTTCAGAACAGGCGACTAAGACGTGTTATATAGCTAGTAATTTGCAGAGATAAGATTTGAAAAAATCCTCTCTCTCTCTCTTTTGTATTGGGTTTAAAATTCTATTTCAAGTTGCCAGCAATTGCAGTCTATATCTTAAAGTTGTTGAAACTGGCTGCCTGTACATAGGCGCTCTTCTATAGCTCACTTAGATTGACTCATGTAAGCCTCACAACTCTAAGACGTGGGTACTGTTATTACCCTGTTGTTCACATGAGAAAACTGAGGCATAGAAAGGTTAAGTCACTTGCCCAAAACCTCACACTAGGAATCAAGTGTAGGTAGTTGGGTTTCAGGTGCCTGCCCCTAACCATTAGGCCATGCTGCCTTACTGTACAGGGAATGAATGGGATTGTTTAAGGAAACAAAACCTTGTTCCTTCATGAAGACAGATTAAGCTGTGATAGCAAATAGTTGACTTTTTAATAAAGAACAAACATATGCCTGCAAAGTTCATTAAAAATTAACTGAGGTACTTTTTTACTAGGTTTAATTAGTGATTTAGTTTTAAAGTTTACTGGCAATTTTAAGAGTTGAGTTTGTCGTAGGGAGAAAGTACTGGTTGGCTCACGACAGTCTTTTCTTTCAGCTCCCTGCACATGAGTAAAGCCCTTCAGCCCGCAGAGCCATAACCCTGATGACAGATCTCCCAAGCTGAAGGCGTTGTGCCAAGGGAGAGGCAGCCTGTGATCAACCAGCTTTCTGCACGCAGACTTACGATGCCATAGCAAATGCCACAGATGGTGTGGGAGATGGAGTGATAGAAATAACGAACTGAACGAACCCGTGACAGCACTTCCTGGTGACATGCCGAGAGCAAGCACGGAGAGCCTGCCTCACACAAGCCGCCCTCGTCAGTACAGTCCCTTTCCGAGTTCTCCAGCTGGGCCTGAATTCAGGCAGTAATAACATTCCTAACTCTGAATGGGACACTAGGCCAATATTCAGGAGGCAGGAGAACAAATTAAAGGTGTAGATACAGATGGAAAAGGAGGGAATTGGGACACACTAGTGAATTATGTAGGTGGTTTTCCTGCCTCTAACCATGATATCCTCACCTACTATGGGCAGAATAGGCATAACATAAACACAGAACTGCCTTCAGCGAACAACAGCTGATGTTCTTTGGGCTGAGGACATTCTCTGAATTTGGGACCCATTTGGAGGTGGGGCATCATGGGCCGGCTTGCTGATCGACACGCTCTAGGATGGCACAGGAGGGCAGGCTGCGTTCACGCAGCAGAAGCATTTCAGCTGCCAAATGGTTGCGTTTCTCGCTCGCCAGAAATTCCTCGAGCATTTATTAAAAATGTAGGAGAGGGGAAGCCGGGATGGCTCAGTGGGTTAAGCGCTCACTTTGCAGCGCCGGGGACTGAGGATCGAGTCCCGGCCCTGGCCCGTGTGGAACCATATGCTGAACTGGGAGCTCCTCCAGTTCAGTTCTCTCTCTCTCTCTCTCTCTCTCTCTCTCTCTCTCTGTCAAAAATAAATAAATAAAAAAAAATATATTAAAAAAAAAAAATGTAGGAGAACCAAACACTGTATTTTTCATGTGTTTATATAACTAAATCTGCAGACTTAGTTTTGGAATTTACTGGCAAATGATGACCAGTTTATATGCCTGAACACACCATAAACTTCCTAGAAAGGAGACTATAAAGGTCCTAATAATCTTTTGAAAAGGTAAAATGGCTGCTTGTTCATAACATTTTAACTTTAGGTGATATGTTGGTTTGGGGGGGATTTAATATGATTTTTAGAAGTCCACTAATCTCTGTGAGTTATATCAACTTTATAGGAGTGATATTTCAACCTTAAGCTTTTTAAATGTAAATAGGATGAGAAGTTAGTGAAACCATAGTATCCCCAAACAACCACAATATAAATAAAACCAATTCTATTACAAATTTATATTTTCAGAAGCCAAGAATGAATGAATGACTGAATAAATAAATAAATAAATAAATAAATATATACATACATACACCATATCTATCTTATCTATCTTCTGATCAATTAATCTTATTTATACCAAAAACGATACTGTTGACAGAACTTCATCAGAATTCAAACAAAATAATTTTAGTCATTTTAATGCCTGAAAATGTCAAATACTAATTGGTTAGATAGAGGAAGTAGATTTCTCCTACTGGGGTTATTCTCTGGAATGGGGACATTCCAGAAACTGGGGTGAGTTTAAAATGTGTTGTCTGCACCAAAGCTCCAGATCCATTGGTGTGGCTTTCAACAATTAATGTGACAGATGGCCTCAAACAGCCTTGGAATCGCGACCTTTTATGTCGAGCTTCAGAGGCTTGGCAGTTGCTCTGGAAGGCTGGGGTGTCTGCCTGTCCGCCAGCTGTTTGCACTTTGGTTCCAGAGTCAATGGGAAATGGCTGTGGCTGTAAGAGCAGCTCTCCTCCCCGCACCTTGAGTCGGAACCTAAGTTCCAGACACACTTTTGTAGAGACTGATAGGTGGACTTTCACCAGAAAGCCCGATCTGGGCAGTTTTCATGACATCGAAGTCATTGACAACAGGAGTAAGTTTCTATGTTCATTCTATAATGTATGGAAATAGCTATTGTGTGTGTTATTTTTCCCAGTTTTTTAAAAGTAAAGAGGTCAAAGGTTCATAAAAATTGTAAGACTGTGCAATGATATCCTTTATATTCAACATTAAGATTCAACAATTTTTAATTTTTTTCACATGTATGTATTTGTCTATGCTTCATCTGAATTGGTGTTTCTCAACTGCAGGTCATTGTGCACCCCACCACCCTTAGGGACATTGGTAATATCTGGGGACAAAAGGTTGTTACAACTCAGTGGTTAGAGGCCAGAAATGGCTGTTAAACAGTGTATAGCCCCCACAATAAAGAATTACCCATCCCAAAGTGTCATTGGGGCCAGGATTGAGAACTAAGGGGTGTTGTATGTCGCTGAACCAATTAATAGTAAGTTGTAGGTGTAATGATACTTCACTTCTAAATGACTTGGAAAGCCCATGTTATTTTAACAAAAATAATTTAAAGAAACAGGAGAGTCTTTCAGAAATGGAAGAAGCAAAAGGAAAAAGTGCTAGAAAATTAGGTAGAAGGGAAGGGAAGATTCCAGGATACAAGGAAAAGGCAAAATCTGGAAAAACCTGATTGAGTTGTTGGTCACATCTGGGTCCTTGGCAGAAATGATCTGTATGGTTGTTCCAATCACCACATCTTCAGGTACCTCCACAAAATACAAGCCAGTTTCAAATATAGGGGGCTCATCCACGTCTTCCACATTGATGTGTACCGTGGTTGTGTCCTGAAAGGGGCCCAGGTTCAGAAAGCGCATCTCTAGGTGAGGATTGGCTCCCTCTACTTTTAAGGTGTAGCTTTTCTTGCTTTCAAAACTCAGGGGCTGAAAAGTAATGGCAGGAAAATTGATTAGCCAGGAGCATATACGAGGGCTAGCAGAAAGTATCCAGGCCTGTAACAGTTTTCATTCTATCGGCAAGGACTGGGTTTTTTTTCTGGATAGCCCTCGTATGTCAAAGTTCTAAAGGATGGTCAGCATTGATGGTATGGTTGAGTATATTTTTAACTTTATAAGAAACTTCCAAACCAGTTTTCAAAGTAGCTGTACCATTTTACATTCTCAGCAGGAATGTATGAGTTGCAGTTGTCCCACATCTTTGTCATTTTTTGGTTTTGTCAGTGTTTTTGATTTTAGCATCCTTAGTGCATGTGAAGTGGTGTCTTGTGGTTTTGACTAGCATTTCCCTAATGCCTAATGATATTGAGCATTTTCATAGATATTCTGAAAGAGTTCTTTATATATTCTATATTTAAGTATTTTATCAGATATGTGATTTGCAAATATTTTCTTGCAATCTGTGATTTGTCTTTTCATTCTTCTAATAGTGTCTTTTGAAGAGAAGAAACTCTTAGTTGTGATGAAATCTTATTTATCACTTTTATATATTGGGATTTTGGTGCCATATCTAAGAAATCTTTGCCTTATCAGGTTCACAAAGATTATATCCTATGCTTCCTTCTAGAAATGTTATAGTTTTAATTTTTTACATTTAGGTATATGATCCATTTTGAGTTTATTTTTTGTGAGATATGAATCAAAGTTCTTTTTCTTTTTTTAATGCGGATATACAATTGTTTCAGTACCATCTGCTAAGAGATTAAAGTGAGTTTGTAATTATTAAAATTTTAAAAAATACATTACCTAGTGATTATTACATTATTAAATATTATTGTCTCTCTTATTTTAATAGTTTTATAATTTAAAATGGAAAGAAAACATTGCCCCAAATTCCTAAACTTTAAATTGCTCACAAAAAATACAAGTTTCATTTTTCTCTTTAGAAAGTTTTTGTATATTTTTTAACATCAAAGAATTATTTATTGTCATATTCATAATTGTAAATAAAAGAGTAGTAATGTCTGAGAACCCAAGTTCCAAACTCAAGAAATTTCCTAGAGTTGGAGCATGCACACACACACACACACACACATACACACAAAATGTTATATTACTGAAAATTGAGTCAAGAAAATAATGGTACAAAATAGTAATGTAGCTCCCTTAAGAAGGATTAATTAGTCCCTCTTTGTTTCCATAGCACTTTGCCATAGTTCCATTATGGATTTTCTTATTTTGTACAAATATTTGTTTCTGTGTTGGATCCTCAAGGGCAAAGGTTATTACTTAGATTTTTATTCCTCAGTGCCTAGTGAGGGCCTAAAACTCAAAAGGCAGCAAAAACTTTTACTTTGAATAGTACAAAAAGTTTTTTTAATGTGAGTATTAACAAGTACTGGTTGAGTGATTTTATATATATATATATATATATATATATATATATATATACACACACACACACACACACACATACATACACATATACATACATACACACATACATATACACAATTACATATATAACCATATTCTAAAGATTCTCAGGTGTACATTTTTAAATATTTTGACATTTTGGAAATAGGCTTGCATCAACAAGAGATAGGATACAATTGTCTCTGTGCAAGTCAAACCTGGTCAGAGCTATTCCCATTGTATTTCAGTTAGTTTTCTGCACACTGTTGGTCCTACGTGTTGAACTTCTATTGCCTGTTAAAATGTCTTATAAGAGATTTTATTATGATTATATATTGAAACAAAAGTTGTTGTGTAGGCAGAATGGCCTGGAAACAGCAGTAGGGAGTGATTCTAATGTTGGTGAAGCCAACATGACTGTGTCTGCAAGAACTTCCTCAAAAGTAAGCTAAGGAATAACACTGTATAATTTAAATGGCAAGGTTTTTATTTTTTAAGCGATATAAAACTGATGAGCATTTCATGAGCCTCTTAGATTTGATGAAATACAGACATTTCACTCTCTGTGGCCTAAGTGGAGAATGGACTTGAGACAATTGCTTACTGAGTGCTGGAAGATGGAAGACATGCTGAAAACTGGAGGATGGCTTAACAGCATGCTCGGAGAATAAAGAACATTCTGAAAAATATGTATTTCAAGTGATCTTTCAAGCATTTCAGTTAAAAGACTGAAAAATCAATTGATTGATTACTTAAAAGCCAAAAAGACCCAAGGTACTGGGTAGTAATCAGTGTGGTTTTATGAAGACCCAATTCTATCAATTCAACTTAATTTCTCTTTTTGAAAAAGTATGTGCTTTTTAGATGAATGGTAGGCCTGGGGGAAATAAGTAAAAAACAAAACTTTTGTTTCCATTTTATATGACATTAGTAATGACACAGTAGGAAAAGGGGTGTGGATCAGGCGTCTGAATATTGTTCCCAAGATACAGACTGAGCAGTCAATAGCTGCTAAAGTATTTATTATATTTGACTTGTCCATCTACCCAACTATGGACCTCTGTCTTAATTTCATTTTCTGCTATCTCATAAGTTCGGAAGAGAAATCCAAGTGACCTTGGCAAAATTAATAACTGTTTTGATTAAAAATGGATATAGTTTTACTAATGACAGTGAAAGAGTATTCTGCCTTGTGAAGTTTAATCTTTTCTCCAGATAAGGAAGCTGGAGAAATGACATTTTCAGGTTCCTTTCAGATATAAAATTATAATAGTTAATATTTTTTAATAAACAGTTTATAATAAGGGCTTAGCTATATTCTAATAATTTGATAAATTAATGGCATGTTTTAGAATTAATATATTATTAAAAAATAAAAATTTAAAATATATTGAGAGTCCCAAAGGCTATTTTTCTGATTGCTTAATTTTTTAAAGAGAATTTTTGCATTAAAGAATCAACAGTTATCTAGAACTTTGAGTGGTTACTTGTCATTATAAGCAATGTACTAACTGTTAAGTTGAGGCATACCATGTAATTGGGGAATGTTCTTAATCCTATGTCATACACCAGATTGGTACATTATTTCTAGTCCCCTTTTATAATTCTAGCATGTTACTCTTAAAGAATGAGAATAAAATAAGAAGCTGCAATATTTAAAGTACATTCAGATTTATTTGATGATTCCAAAGTTAATCTTAGCATTTTGCACTGTTTTGTGGTCATTTTGTGCTGGTTATAAAGATTTCTGGTTGGTGGAATGCTGGAAAGACCTGTTCTTTAGCTGTACTTGATTGCACTGTAAATAAATACAGGACAAACATCAACTCTCCTTCTAAAGCAGCATTAGTTCAACTGTATGGGACAGCACAGAAAGAAGTTATTATTAAACATAGTAACTGTGCCACATTGTAAATTATCAGTTTGTTTTTGTCAAGGTCATCCATGTTCATAAAAGCTGTGGTTAATTTTCAATGTTCTTGTAAGACCTGCAGCAGCATTTGTCACAGGTAATCATTCCCTTCTCTTAGAAACAGTCACCTTGCTTGTCCTTGCTCTTCTCCTTGACCTTGTCATATTGGGGTACCTCAGGACTCATTTCACTGTCTTCTCCATCTACACTTAGTCGCTTGGAATATTATTCTGTTTTATTTGCTTTAAGTACTATCTGTATGCTATGATGCTCAAATTTATATTTCTAGCCCAGACCTCTTCTCTAATCTCCTATAACCAACAGCTATTACACATCTCCACTTGGGTGTCTAATAGACATTGCAACTGTAGTAAGTCCAGAACTTAATCCTAATATTTGCCACCCCCTGCAACCTTTTCTACTTGCAGACTTTCTCATCTCAGTTAATGCTAAGTTGACTCCTCTCTTTCTCTCTTATCTTCATTTAACAGGAAATCCTGTTGGCTCTACCTTCAAAATATAGTAGACTCTCAGTTAACCGGCACCCATGGGGATTGGTAGATGCTCAATAAATGTAAGTAGACTGCCCATTAACTGAAACTCAAGCAACCTTGAGATTGTGCTGGTGGCTTGAGTTTGGTTATCAGAGAATCTGCTGTCTATCCAGATTCTAACTGCTCTCGCCACCGCCGTTCCTACACTGCTAGGCCAAACCACCATATTCTTCTTATATTATTGCAGTAGCCTTTTAGCTGGTCTTTCTGTTCCCATCCTTGACCCCTATGGTCTTTTCTTAGTGGAACCTCGAATAATTATTTTATAATGAAAGTCCAGTCATGTCATACATTTATTCCCCACTTTATTCAGAGTAAAGTCCAAAGTCCTTACATTAGTCTCTAAAGTCTTACACAGTCTGGTCCCTTTGTTACTTTTCTGATTTTTTTCATATCCTACTCATCTTCCCCTGCACTCAGTCTTATCAACCCCCTGTAGTTCTTGAAACAGGCCAGCACTGTTTGTTCCTTTGCCTAGAACGCTGTTCTCAATATCTCCATGCCCATTCCCGCATCTCCAGGGCTGCCACACACAGTTCTCACTAGAAGTCATTTATAGGGCACCCCCTAGGGTTGTGCATTGTCAACTGAATTCTGTGACTCTGCCCTTTATATAAATAAGTCTTTGTATAAACATCCTCTGGGAGGCCAATCCCAACTACCCAATTTAACTTTGAAGTCATGTTGTCTCTTCTGACGTCACTCTTGTTCCATTTTACCCCTTTCCCCAATATGTTGTATAGTATTACTTTATTGACTTACTTCCTATTTTGATTGTCTTCTCCCCCTTACTAGAATGTAAGCTCCATGAGGGCAGAGATTTTTGGCTATTTTATTGGCTCTCTTCGTTAAATGCCTAGAATACTTGGTACATAGGTAGACACTCAAAAATATTTGCTGAATAAAGAATTTAAGATACTTGGGTTTTAAAATATATTTAAAATAGAAGAGAAGGAAGATTAAATCAATGAGATTTTGAATTAATGTATTTCCTCAGACATATGTATTTACTAGGATGTTAAAACTTCAATTTTTAGAAAAGTTTTATTTTTCACCTGAATATGTCCATACACATGTGCTTTTAGACCACAGAAGGAATTGAAAGCTTACATTGGTAACTTATGAAGCAGAAGAGTTTCAAGTGATAATGTCATTCAGCAGCTATGTTTGCTAAAGTTTTTCCAAATCTAATTAGCATCTGTGTACCTTAAAGTAGCAGTTAAAAACTCCCTGCCTGTTATTTATTGATTCCTAAATAACATTACAGCTTGTTCTTTTGTTATTTATGGTATACTGTGGTAAAAAATGAGTGTTATGCAAGTACAGATAATAAGTCATTAACATCATTAGGGAATTAAGCTGTAACAGTTCTTTAAGTAGCTAAGTGGTGAGCTGAGAGAAATGACATATTTGTAATATATTTTTATAATGACCTTTTCTGTAAAATGATGACACAGCCAGTGTTTATATGTAAGCAAAGAGTAAGAATTAGTTTTTTGTAATTTTTTTTTTTTTTTTTGAACTGAACTGGGGGCCTCACCGCATTCGGGAAGCACACCCCAATTCATCATGTGGGTCCGCCTGGGCCAGAGCTGGGATTTGATCCTAGGTCCTCCGGGCTTCAAAGCGAGCACTTAACCCGTTGAGCCATCCCGGCTTTCCCAAGAGTTTGTTTTTTAATAGTAGGATACAACATTTATCAGAAGATCTCAAGCTATTCATACCAGTAGCAGAACAGGCCTTACTAACATCTTGTATACATTAAAAGCCTCCATGAAAACAGTTTAGAAAGAGGAGTTCGATTACCTTCCTCACAGTTATGATGCCGACTTGGAAGTTGGGATCTGTGTTAATGTCAAAGGCATCTGCACCATCTCCATCCACAATAGTGTACTTCATCTCTGCATTGACGCCTTCGTCCAAGTCCTTGGCAAACACCCTCCCCACGGTGGAGCTCACCGGAGCCGATTCCAACACACTCATCTGATAGTGTTCTGTGAAGACAGGTTAGAACGTGTAATTTTGTAATTTTAAGGTGACCAACTTTTTTCCAGTGAAAAAAGGAGGTCATAAATAAATTAAAGAAACAAATATTACAAATAAAAAAATTTATTCTTTGCAATAATAACTAAACAGAAAGCATTATAATATAGTAAATAGATAACAGGCGTATTATGATTAATTATTATTTAAATATGAATATTTTTTGATTGAATATTTTTTGTTAATGTGTCATTTTCTAACAAAATATTAGAAATATCCGTACAAGAATTATTTTTCATATTGAATTTTACAGCAAGTGCTGCAGCTAGAGTATCAACATTCAGTCTTGATTTTTCAGTTGTCCAAAAATCATTAGCAATTGAAAATACCCTTTCAACTGCTGCATTAGTGCCAGGGCAGCACAATGTAAATTGGACTAGAAGAAGTAAATTTTCATATGGTATATGTGCATTTTTGAAATGGTTGACTATTTCCACCCATCTTTTATCAACTTCAACGTGTTCATTTTCCCACTCGACCAATTTTTCAGAATTTAAATAAATATTCAGTTTTCTAATTTCTTCAAATAGACAATTGTCATCTATTTTAATGTCTGGTAGTTCTGTGGATAAAAACTGAACACAAGTCGAAAAGGAGGACATCTAGGAGGACACTTTTCGAGGGAAGACAGAACTTCCAAAAGGACTGTCCTCCCTAAAGGAGGACGGTTGGTCACCTTAGTAATTTGTCATTGTAAAAAATCCTCCTCAGTGTCACATTGTTATCAGTCATGCTGTGCAAAACATCTTTCTTCTGGTTCAACCATTAAAACTTGAGTTTTACAGATGAAAGCTGGGATCTGAAGAGGCTGAGCAAATGATATACGGTAGATCATAGTGTGTATTGGACGTTGGGTGAGGAAGGGCCAAAGCAGCTGGGCTGTAATCCTAAGAGTAGGACAGGACCTAAGCAGACATAATTTTCAGCTCAGTGAATCTACCTTCAGAGTGGCAGGAAGTACCTTGGTTTCCAATCTTTCAGTCCTTCCTAATGAAGTATTTTCCCAAATGTTAATTCCTTTTGAGAAACATGGAAAAAATGTTGTGGTCACAAAGTACATATTTATTTTTTTCACATTTCAGGTGCCCCCATTTTCGTTTGTGGCCTGGCCAGTGAACTGAGTGTCCATCTCTGGGACCACCTGCTTAAATCTGATGGTGACCGGTGGTTCATAAAGGAGGAGCAGCCGCGGAGAGCAGGCTCCGCCAGCTGGGTGTGCTGTCCAGCTGGTCCTTGCACCTGAGTGGCCCACTGAAGGCCTCTCATGGACAGACCTCTGATGCTTCTTGTTCTTTTGTTCCAGAATAGAATCTCCCCAAAGTTCTCACCTATGTAAGAAGCTCACATCTTGTAATGCTCTCCTTTTCAACCTGATATGCTGAATTCACAATGAATTGTAGTTCATTTTCATCTCCAGAGTTGTAATCTTCCCTAACTTACCTGCTCTATGGCTCAACTTCTTGACATTCTTCATTATTTTCTCAATTATAATGTGACTGACTAAATAACAAAGACAAATCACATTTTCAATATGTTTGTGGTCTCTTTTATTCTAATCAGCACCGCAAGCTACCGAGAAGCCAGGGATCTGTGGGCTTGATTTGACAAAGATTTGGGGGGCTGACAGCACCCAGCCAGCGCACAGCACCTCTCTTGCACAGGAGAAGAAATGATGCCTGTTTTATGCCAGTATGAGCCAGGAAATTGCTAATGTCTACACTAAGCTGTCAGGCATTTGGATTTCACCATCTCCTTCCATTCACTTCCAAAGTTGATGGATTAAACTCTGCTATTGCAGAACTTTTGGGAAGAACAAACCAGTATCTGCCTATGATTTTCTCCACAGCAGGGATGCTATGTGTTCTGTGTTTAAACAAACATGCATACAATTTCTGCATGTAATGCAATATATTAGGAATAAGTGGCCTGGGTTTTAATATTCTGTTATATTTGGTTCAATTGAAGGTGACTGAGGTTATTTAACATAAAAATAGTAGGTGTGTCATTTTTTCAGCCTCTCATTATCAGTTATAGTAATATTTGTGGAAAAGAAGGAAAATGAAATTCCTAGAATGGAGAATCAGAAAATTAATAATACAGAAAAGTTTATCCAAGGTAGGTTTATGGACCGAGATCATTAAAACTTAGTTTTAGCAAACAGATGGGGAAATATTTGAGGGTGAGATAAAAAAATTTAAAAGTCCAAAAATAATGACTATTTTACAGACAAAAATAATGACTGTTATGCAAGAAGCAAAAATCATGTGTGAAGAATGCTTGGAAACACATATTTTTATATATTTTTATTTTGACTTTCATGTAACATATTCCGTGATTCCACTTTTTCTAGATTCTCCATTTACAAAATGGACGATACAAAATGTATGTTTTGGAATGGTGTTAAGATGTTGGTTTGTGGGGCAGGAATAACACACCAATTATCATTGTATTGTGTTCTGCTATTGTGAAGCTGCCATGTTTGGGGTGCTAAGACTTTCCTACAATATGTGCATATATACATACTTATGAGCTATGCAATAATGTTGTTCTGCTTTTTCTGCCTTCATCAGAGCTAACTACCTAGTGTCAAATGACAGCCTACAGTGTGCACAAAGTGAGCTGTTCATGGAATAATAAAGAAGGAACCCACAGGGTCAGCAAAGCAATCCAGAAACCAATCCATGTAGCATCTTACAAACTGTTGCATGACTTACTACTATTATGTACCGTAGAACCAATCAAGTTAGTAATCTGCTTGCTTGCACCATGTGTGAAATACATATCTAGTATTCTGCCTTTTTGTTTCAGGAAATGTAATGGGGACTTTGTGTATACCAGTTGTATGTGAGTATTTGAGTGCTCTTGCTGTATTTACATAGATTAACTCCTTGACATATGAATTAAATGAAATTCTGTGTGAGCAAAAAATACTATTTATCTTTCAACTTAACATTTGTAGGTGCAATATCTAGTATTGGATTGACATAACTTGTAAATTTTGATTCCAAACTTGTCATGCTTGATAGCTATAAATTGCACATACCCCAGCAGTCTTTTGAATTTCATCAGTGACTCGTCTAGGGAGACATCTTCATTTGGAGTGTATAATTGTTTAAACTTATTATTCAAACAGTCGGCTATACTTTGCACTTTGGCGTTCTTTCATCTTTACATTCAGTTTCATTATCCACAAAGTGAAGAAATATAATATAGCCAAGAAATGTTTGTGAGGCATTGTTTTTTAGAGTATTGGTGTCTCTAATATTGCTCTTTTGGACCAGTACATACCGTACCTATTTTAGTACAGAGTTTTGTACTTGCAACATTATGATACACAATGAAAGGTATGCTTTCATTTCATCAGTTGTTACTGGAAACCACTTGTCCTTTTTCGAGTTCTGGTCCTTTATCTTTTGACTTGCCTATCTATTTCTATGGTTATCATTAAAAAAAAATCACTTATTTCAAAACACAAAGAGGCATAGGATTTGCTCCTACTCTTTGCAAAACAAAAGTATTTATGCCACCAATTTGGGTACATGGTTTTATAATTGGAATATTTTATTTTTCTTCCCAATTCCATTCTTCATCTGAATCAAAACCATCACTGCTTGATATAGATATAGGTCTTGCATGTTTATGAACATTATGTTGGATAGAGCTACCTTCACTTGAACTTGAATCTCCTGTTAAATAGTCAGCTATACAAATTTATTGAATATCAGTTTTGCTGTTTTCACTCAAATACCCCATTTGGCTTTCAGTGTCACTTTCGTGCCGATTCGAAACAGACATCTTAAAGGGATTATTTCTACAGTTCACATGTTAACACTGAATATATATAATTATTTCTTGATAGTATTTGCATTATAGCTATACTCAAAGCAAGTTAAATCTGTGTGTATCTCAGCAACATCAGTGTTTACGGTGGCTTAAGAAACACGTGACATATCCAAGCTGTCTTTGTACGTCAAGAGGTTAAATAGATGGTTCACTTGGTCTCGCTGACTCAAATGTAGCCAATCAGCTGGTAGCCAGGCTTGACTCTCTTTTTTTAGTTTAGTTGGTTTTCTTTTTTTAAAACCTGAATTCCTTTGTTAAGTCTTTCACCTGGAATTGTGTCTGTTGCTCTCACTTTTCCAACTGCTCCCTTTAGGCATCTGCTTCCTGAATTCACATCTCCATTCCTGGGCTGCATTCCACAGCTGTAGCTTGGTATTTCCACCTTACTTAAGGACATTTAACCTGATTATTCTGCTGTCACTTCATATTCAAATCTGCTTTTCTCTTCCTCATTCCCTGACCCTAGTTCCAGTATGCATCCTCTCTGTCTATCAGTAGTACAGTTCTCCCTGCCACCCAGACTTAAAATCTCACTGTCATCTTTGACTCTACCCTCTGCCTTCCTTCCCTTAGCCAAGAAATCAAGAGGCAGAAATCCATGTGTTCTTACTTGTTCACTCCACTCCTGCCATTTCCTTAAAGTACTTCTTAGTTCAAATCTGAACCACTCTCAAAGCCTCCTAACAGACTCTGGCTTTTAGTCTCTAGCCCTGCCCACCCATTCTGTACATGGCATCAAATTAGGCTTCCTCTCTGTCTCTCTCTTGCTCAAAAACTTTTCAGTGACTTCCATTAGGCATATAACGCATTTGAAACACTAAAGAGCAAGTCTTCATTTTAGGGCTCTTTAAACATATAATTACATTTGCAACATACATATATATACATACATATATACACACATAAGATACATATATATGTTTTATACACATATATACTTATATAATACATACACGTACACTAAAGTATCTGGCTATGTAACTATTCTTGTTATATTGACAATGCTGGATTTTTTCCCGGACAGCCCTCCTATATAGAGATAGAGATAAATAGAGATAGAAATATAGAGAGAGTTGGAGAGAGATAGAGATAGAGAGACAGAGATGATAGAGATAGATATCTGTAGCTTACATTCAGGTTTCTACTCAGATGAGCTCTAGGAGAGCAGAGATTTCATTTGTTTTGTTCACCCCTCCTCTGTATCACAAACCTAGAGTGATGCCTAAAACAAACCATTGAATGGCTTTTCCTTTCTGGAATATTCTCCATTCTGCCTATTTAAATCCTTGATATTCAGCCCCCTATTTAAGTCTCATCCTATTATGAAGTCTTTATTCATCTTAGTTTGTTGTGAAGGCGTCAAGCTGCATTAACCAGGTGGCACAGAGAATGCTGCTTCTTGGTTAACCTTTGATGAATACAGATTATGTGCTCCCCAAATGGATTTTCAGCTTCACAGGAGCAGGGGCTGGGTTTCAGTACCTGCTTGTGAATTGATTGGTTAAGGTGGCTAAATAGGTCACTGCTTTAGTTTAGTTTCCATGCATGCATTCTCAACAGGTACAATACCGCCCCGTAGAGGACAAAATTGGTTCTTGTTGGGGGAGAGGTGAAAAAAATCTGAGATATTATTATTACAGTGGGTTATGACTCTCGAAAGTTGAACATTACCCAACAAATTCTTATTCCTTAATATTTGACTTTATGAAGGAGGGAAAGGCATGGTGATTTAGAAAAATAGTCCAAAAGGGCTCCATAGGGAGGCAATAATGAAAAAAGTGAGGAACATTGGTTTAGTACAGTGGAAGTTGGGTCATGGGAGGGAAATGGTTATGTGAGAATTACATGATAAATGTAGGAAAGGAATCGTGAATAATTGACCTTAAAGAGGGGAACTCGGACCTTTCTGTTTCAGCTTTGTAACAGGTGCATTCCTCTGGCCTGAGTGAGACCCGTGTTCTCACTGGGTAGATACTCACTCTGGGGAAAGCGGGGTGGGTTATCATTGACATCTGAGAGGGTAATGTTGACTGTTGTGGTCCCAGCTAATCCTCCAAGTTGTCCTCCCATGTCCTTGGCTTGGATAATCACTTCATAGTATTCTTTGGCTTCTCTGTCCATGTTCATGAGTGCTGTCCTAATTACACCTATAGGACAGAAATGACTTTATGATTAAACATTAAAGCACAAGTCCAGTTTTTAAGATTGGGCTCTAAGTTTCTCCCTGGTGCATTATTAATATATAGAGTTGAGATGCAAGTCAACTGTATTTGATTAACCTTAAGGTCAGAATCCTAGCTTCAAAAACGCACTGTGTTTAAACAAATGGTGCGTATATACAGTGCCAGTGGAGAGAGCTCCCAGGGCTGGTTGCCTCTGGAAGCTCAGTGTTACTGAGAAAGAACAGGAGGTGGCAGCAGTGCTGTCCCTAACAGTAGGGAGAGCAGTCCCTGGTGACCAGGCGCTGGAGCTATCTCACTCTGGGTGGTGAGCACACAATGCAGGATACGGAGCTGTATTAGAGAACTGTACACTTGAAACCTGTATAATTTTATTAACCAATGCCACCTCAATACATTTAATAAAAAATGCTAAGAAAAGAAGAAAATGAAGGCTTAAGGCCCAGAAAACCAAGCCTCGTATGTCTGCAAATCTGTGATGTCAGACGAGTTCTCCTTCAGCTCTTTCTTTCTTCATCCCATAGAGCCCTTGTAGACTCTTCTTTGGGCAGCTCGCACTTCATCTGCTTTCTCCTGCCTCCTCCATACTTGTAGGCAGGGTTGGAATTCTGATATGATTTTCCTTTTGATATATATTCATTCTGTTTTGTTAGGTTCTGCTTATCTCTCTGCTTCACTGCATTCCATGAGCTAGGACATGAGAGATGCTCTGAGTTGTTTATTTTGAACATGCATAATGGATGAACTTCCCCAGACAGTGAGTGGCAGCTTTTCAGTGATAGAGGTTCATTAAGAGGGGTCTAAATCAAAATCCAGTGAAAGGCATTTTGATCCTACCAAGGATGTGCAGTAATGTTTTATCTCCCTTTTAACCCTTCCACTGAGAAAAACTGACTTCTAGACACTCTAGGCAAAGATTAAATACTTATTTACTGCAACTTTACAACATGACCTTTGGCTAAATAGACATTTTGCCTTCAAGAGGAAGGGACATAAACCTGTCCCAAGTTTACGCCTGTAATGTATATACTGCATTGTAGTAACAACGTTCTAAAGTGAAGTATGCATCGTCTTCTTTTTAAATGCCCTATGCGTACGGCAATAACCAGCTCTTCATGTATTTTTGACCTTAGCACTAAATATGCCCCCTGGGAGCTGTCACAATAATGTGGGGTTCCTTTGAGGACATAAAGGACACTTTACCCTCTTCCTGCCTGTATTTTTCTTCTCTGTGGGCACCCCTGCCACCGTCTCCCCATTTGTAGAATTCTTAAAGTTACTGTTTTATAGATGTGCCTCACTACAATATTTTTTCTTTCTTCCTAATTTACACTTCCTCACTTTTTACTTTTATGATAGAATTTTCTGAATGTCTGGCTCCCCCGAGGACTTCTGATAGGACTTTCCCCACCCAGAAGTCCCAAGATAGAATTGGCTAATACAAATACATTTTTTTCTCTC
>PVKE010006037.1:0-42266 GCA_004027555.1 Craseonycteris thonglongyai
GTTGTTGGCCTGTACTTGTTCCAAAAACAAGACAAGTTTAGATCTGAAGGCCTTTAGGTGGGTGTATAGATCAGAAACTAGATTTTTCTCTCCTTGTAGTTTTAGGTTCAGAAAATTTAAATGACTAGTTATGTCTGCAGCAAAGGCCAATTTCCATACCCACTCTTCATCAGACAGTAATGGCTATGGCTTGCCTTTATTTTCCAGGAAGTCACCTATTTCCTTTCTTAATTCAAATACTCTGCTCAGAACTTTCTCACAACAGCCATCTTACTGCTGTGTAATATGGTAAATCTTGCGATTCTGTGTCTGTATCTTTCAACATGTCTCTGAACTGTCTATGGTTGAGCCCATGTGACCTTATTAAATTCACCATCTTCACCACAGGATTTAGTACACTGCTAATGTCCACATATTTAGCACACAAAGCTTGCTGGTGAATAACATAGTGCAGGAACATTGGTTATGGAATGTTTTTCTCATTACACATCTGCTTCACTTGTCCAACCAAGCCTTTCTTTATGCCACTCATGTTCTTTCCTCCATCAACAGTCAGGCAACTGAGGCTAGTCCAGTCCATGTTATAATCAGCAAATGTTTTTTTCAATTCATTGAATATATCCTTTCCGGTAACAGTGCCATACATGCTATGTAGGGAAGCCAGCTCTTGTGTTATGTTCATGTCTTCATCCACACCTCTAATGAACACAAGCAGTTGAGAGGTGGAACAGCTATCCGGCGATTCATCCATTGCAATTGAAAAATGGTGAAACTTGCTTGCATTTTTTTGCTATTTGAGTCACAATGTTTTCACCCATGTCTGCAACACAGCGAGCAATGGTATTTGCACCCAAAGCTACATTTTTAAATTGTTTCGACTTTTCTGGGCAAAGTTTCTCAGCCACCTCCAACAAACATTCCTTCACTACTTCACCATCTGTAAACGGTTTGCCACTTTTAGCCAGGATGTAGGCAACTTTATAACTGGCCTTAGTTAAGGATTCATTTTCATTTGAGGATTTACTAAACAATGTCCTCTGAGATGTGAGTTGATTTTGTAATTTAGAAAATTTTTCGGCACGGACTTTACCCTCCAACTGTGCATATTTCTCCTGATGTTTGCTTCGATGATGACGGCACAGGTTGCATTCTTTCATCACAGCCACGGTTTTGTTGCAAATCACACACAATGCTTTCTAGCCGAATTTGATGAAGAAGTACTTCAAACTCCATTCTTCTTGAAATTGCCAACATTCATCGTCTATTTTTCTTTTCCTCTTCTTGGCCATCGTTGGGCACTAAAATAAAGTGACTTCAACATGAATAAATAGTGAAACTGAAAGTATCTTGCACACAATATCGCTCAAAAAACCTGATTATGCGAACTAATTTCGTCGCAATTATAGCTGCAAATGACCTGAAACAATTTTTTAAAATTCTTATGATTTCTTAAGTTAAACTTACCTGAATATAGTCTGCAAATATATCCACTTATGGTAGACAGATTGTTGCTTTTAATGTTTCCTCTTCAGAATATTTGGAAAATTCTTGTTAAACTAACAACATTCCCAATACTTTATACACACTGGTAAGTAATTACGCGAAGGAAATTATCACTAAATAAAATAAAGTGCAACATATTTCGCAATTAGACACTAACTGACACCAACACCTCCTCATCGCAGCAGTCAACTGCAACTGGCAAACTGTGATCAAAATAATCAAGTCTTGGGGAGACCCGGATGGCTCGGTGGGTTGAGCGCTCACTTTGCAGCGCCGGGGACCGAGGATCGAGTCCTGGCCCCGGCCCGTGTGGACTCATATGCTGAGCTGGGGAGTGCCCCCAGTTCAGTTCTCTCTCTGTCTCTGTATCTCTCTCTCTCTCTCAAAAAACAATTAAAAAATAAATAAATATTTTTTTTAAATAATCAAGTCTTGAACAAGCAGCAAACCATTTTAAAACTCTGCCACTAGATGGCGTTATATCATCTCATTGACTGTGAACAGAAGTAGAAAAAGTAAGCAGTGAATAAGGTTTTGCAATGTAGTGATCTGTTGGAAAACATAACGCACTACTGTGCTCCTCTATTTTAATTCGGTAAAAACGTAACGTCCACGTACGCGGCGGCTGATCTTGGCAGGATACACATAAATTTCCGTAATTTTTTTCCGTAGATAAAAAGGTCTCCACGGGCCGGATAAGAGGGCCTCGCGGGCTGCATCTGTCCCACGGGCCGTAGTTTGGAGACCCCTGCTCTAGTCAATGGACTGGGTCTCATCCTCAGCAGGTGCTCTGGCTGTGCTCTCCAGGTAGATGAGTTCTTAGTCCTGAAACACATGGCCATTGGCCTGCTGATTTTCCTGAGCCTGGGTTAGGGGAACAGAGGTGACTTGTACAGGTAAAGAAGGGAGGCTGGATGAGGTAGGCAGTACTGTGCTGGCATGAAGCTGGTTCAGGAAGGCCTAATGCTCAGGAAAGTCGGGAGAAAGTGAGGGCATGAGTCCTGCCCTCCTGGGAGATTACAGGCTGCAGCCCAAGTTCCTCTTTCTCCTGGCACTTTTTGGTAGAGATGTCATGTAGGTTAAGGTAGTCCCTCAGCCCCTTCACCTTCATCTTCATGAGCTCCTCCCACTGAAAGGCTGTGTTACTCAGAGTCATTGGCAGTCCAGGCAGGTCTGCTTCCTTGCCATGTTTGCGAAGTCGGCCCCATAGACCTTGCAGCTTGGATCCAAGCCAATTGGGGAAGGGAAGGAGTTCTATACCTATGGTTGGCATAGGCCTGAGTCCTGGATCCCAAGAGTGTTGGGTCCTCCTCAGGCTGTTCATCTAAGCCAGTGGTGTCCAACCTTTTGATTTTCCTGGGCCACATTGGAAGAAAAATTGTCGTGGGCCACACATAAAATACACTAACACTAATGATAGCTGATAAACGAAAAAAAAAAGTTGCGAAAAAAATCTCATAATGTTTTAAGGATTTGTGTTGGGCTGCATTCAAAGCCTTCCTTGACTGCAGGTTGGACATGCATGATCTAGGCAGAACCAGTTTCAGCATGTCCACTTGATAAAATCAACCTCAGTCACCTGCCCAGCCAGTTCCTGGGAGAGGGAGGGAAGGGGCAGGATCCAGACTGCAGGTGCCTAAGGCAGGGGGTCTGGACTATGAGGCTGCTGCCACCGTGCCTGCAGAGCTGAGGGGCAAGAGGGGCAGTGGGGGGTGACATCCTCATGAGCTGTTCCAGGAAATTGGCTGACAGTTTATTTTCTTTTAGCATTTTAAATATATTAGCCCATTGCCTTCTGTCCTACAACCATGCTGATGAGAAATTTGCTGGTAATCTTATTAAGGATTCCTTGTTTGTGACAGCTTGCTTCTTTCTGCTTTTAAAACTCTGGCTTTTTGACAGTTTGATTGTAATGTGTCTCTGTGTGGGTCTCTTTGAATTCACTCTTTCTTAGATGTTTCTATTCATGCCTTTCATCAAGTTTAGAAAATTTTCATCCGTTGTTTCTTCAAATATCTCAGCCCCTTTCATCCTCTCTTCTGGAACTTTCACAATGTATACATTAATTTGCTTGTGAGTCTTTTAGGCTCTGTTCACTTTTCTTCAATCTTTTTTACTTTCTGTTCCTCAGACTCAATAATTTCCATTATCTTATTTTCAATTTTCCTCTGCCTATGAATTCCTCTAGTGAATTTTTTCATTTCAGGTATACTTTTCAGCTCCAAAATTTCTTTTTTATTTCTTTATAGGTTGTCTATCTCTTTATTGATATTTCCATTTTATTCAACTATAGTTTTCTTGACTTTCTCCACATCTTCCTTTAGGTGTTTGAACATCTTTAAGAGTTATTTTAGGGGAAACCAGGATGGCTCAGCAGGTTAAGTGCTCGCTCTGCAGCCCCAGGAACTGAAGATCAAATCCCGGCCCCAGCCTATGCGGACCCAACTTCTGAACTGGGGTATTCGCACCTCCTGTTTGGCCCTGGCTCAAGGGGGGGTGCCTGCCATGCAGGAGGCCCCCAGCCCAGTTCCTGCCCTGCGTGCCACCCCCACCCCCTGCCACCTGTGTAGAACGAAACCATGTTGAAAACTGATGATATAAAACTATGGAGACTGCTCTGGGCCCTGCCCCTTTTCTCTGTCATTCTCTGCCTCTATTTCTCTCTGTCTCTGTCAAAAACAATAAAATAAATCTTAAAAAAAAACTTAAGGATAATGAAATTCTGGCAGTAACTTCTAAGAAAGAAAAATACATTTTCTAATAATACTTCCAGGGCCATTTAATTTTGCTACAGCTCCTTTTTATGGTTTGTTGTCTGATTCTAGGGATCAGAAGCTGCTCCCAGGGGGAATTTATCAAAATTGTAATGTAGAAGAATGAACAGGGAAAGCTGAGATGGCTCAGTGGATAAAGTGCTCACTTTGAAGCCCTGTGGACCGAGGATCGAATCCCGGCCCCGGCCCATGCGGACCCACATGCTGAACTGGGGTGTGCCCCCAGTTCAGTTCTTGCCGGGACCTATGTGGGAGGCTCCCGGCCCAGTTCCTGCCCTGTGCAGCCCTGTGCCTGCCTGTGGAGTAAAACCATATGGAAAACTAATGTCAACTATGGAGACTGCTCTGGGCCCTCCCCCTTCTCTCTGTCTCTGTCTCTGTTTCTCTCTGTCAAAAATCAATAAAATAAATCTTAAAAAAAAAAAGAATGAATAAACATATTAGCATTGTTCTGTATTAGATCTAGAATGAGTTAATAAAGAGCCTGTTACCTTTTTGTTTTGTTTTTTTAACACTTTTTTCTTACGATGGAAACTTTTCTACTGGGGCAATTTATCACAGAAAGCAATAATCTTGTCTAAGCCTTTTTTTTTTTTAATCCTGGTAATTTTAAAGCTGTTCTTTCTTTATTTTCCAAGTATAATTTTACATACATGCAAAAATATTATATAAAAGTCACTTGTTACTGTTTTTCAGTGTACACAGAGATTTGTTGAATAACTGCTTTATAAAAATAGTGTAACATTTTTCTTCTATTTTTTAGATTCATTTTATTGTTTGAGAGAAGGTGAGAGAGAGAGAAAGAAAACAGGGAGGGCCCAGAGCAGTCTCCACAGTTGTATTATATCATTAGTTGTGACATAGTTTCAGTCTACACAGGTGGATGCAGGGCTGCACAGGGTGGGAACCAAACTGAGGGCCTCCCACATGGGAGACAAGAACCTTCACTGCCATCCCAGCGGTTAGCAGTTGCACTGCAGTTCAGCATTTGGGTTTGCATGGGCCAGGACTGGGATTCAATCCCCGGACCTTGAGGTTGCAAGACAAGCACTCAATCTGCTGAGCTATCCCTAAATCCCCCATGTTTTCTTATTCAACCCTACTTCATAGAAATCTATTCAAAGCAACTGGTATAACTTTTTTTTTTTAAAGATTTATTTTTATTGTTTTTGACAGAGATACAGAGACAGCGACAGAGAAGGGGAAAAGCCCAGAACAGTCTCCATAGTTGCACATAATTGGTTTTTCCACGTAGTTTCATCCCACAGGTGGGCGAGGGGCTGCACAGGGCAGGAACTGGGCCGGGGTCTCACCTGGGTGGGAACTGAACTGGGGGGCACTCCCCAGCTCAGCATATGGGTCCACACGGGCTGGGGACAGGACTCGATCCTTGGTCCCTGGGGCTGCAAAGTGAGCACTTAACCCACTGAGCCATCCTGGCTTCCCCAATACTAATTTTTTTTAAGATCTATTTTATTGTCTGACAAAAGCGAGAGAAAGAGAAGCAGAAAGGACCCAGAGCAGTCTCCACAGCTATGTACCATTAGTTGTAACATGGTTTTTTTCCACCCAGTAGGACAAGGGGCCGTGCAGGAGGGCCCCAGGGAGGGGTGGGGGACCAAACCAGGGGCCTCCTGCACGGGAGGCAAGAAACTACCGCTGAGCCATCCCAGAAGCCACCAGCTGCACCACAGCCCAGCACATGGGCTTTGCACTGTCTGGGGCCAGGAATCAAACCCCAGACCCCATGACCCCAAAGCAAGCAATCAACCACTGAGCTATCCTGGCATCCCCTCTCCTACATTTTTTAAAAAACATTTATTTTACTGTTTGATAGAAGGTGAGAGAGAGAGAAAAAAGTGGGGAGGGCCCAGAGCAGTCTCCATAGTTGTACATCATTAGTTGTGACATAGTTTCATTCCACACAGGTGGATGTGGGGCTGCGCAGGGCAGGAACCAAACTGGGGGCCTTTCACATGGGAGGCAAGAACCTTCACCACCATCCCAGCAGTTACCTGTTGTGCTCCACTTCAGCATATGGGTTTGCATGGGCCAGGGCTGGGATTTGATTCCTGGACCTTGCAGTTGCAAGGCAAGCTCACAAACTGCTAAGCTATCCTGGCATCTCCCCTACGTTTTTTAGTGGTTAAATAATAATTTTTTTTTTTTAATTTTCTTAAAACATAAAATTTATTTGAGTTTTTTGTTTGGTTTTTAGCTCAAAAATAATAATTATTAACAGTGTGTCATTGATCACAAATAATGAGAGAGGTGATAGAAGTGGTGAATTTTGTAAAAGGGAAACCAGTATCCACAGTTGCTGAGCTCAGGTTCCAGCCACCACAGTGGAGCAGCTCGGTAATAAATAATTGGGGGCACAGAGGCAGAGCTGCTCCTGCTTCTTGACAGAAACCTGCTTCTTTCTTGCCACCAGCATTCCATAGAAGAGACCCACACTCACAGCTGCCTGGGTGACTTGATCTACTTGTCCTTCTCCTCTTGTCTGGGGACAGACATCCAGTACACCACATAGTACCCCTCAACCACCCAGACATCTGCCTCTGTTTTGCAGGCTTTGATGAACTGCCTCTTGTTGGAGAGGTAAAGCTCAAAGCAGTTCAGTTTCCTGGAGTCAGTCGTCTACTTCTTGGGTCCTCAGATTCTCCTGGGAGATGATTTCTCCAGGCTCCTGTGTGTTGTGTACTCAAAATAGAGGCAGGTGTCTGGGAGGAGCTAGCTCTACAGGTCCGAGTTGAATAAGGTGAGGGTCAGGTCATTCCCATCATCCTCAGGAGCCCTGAAGGGCTCATGTGCCTGAGCAGATCCTCAGATGGTCTGCCCTGTTGGTTGATGCCCTGGTTCAAGGCCACAAAGCACTCCAGGCCGGGCTTATCCCAGATACTGGGATTGTAAAGGCTGGTGTCCAGTGGGATCTACTTGAAGCATGTAGCATGTGTCTGTGGACTGTAAAACTGCAATGTTTCACAGGCAGTAGTATTGCTGGGAGAAGGCTTCCATTATCTGCTCAACCTTCTGAGCCTCTCCTAGGAGTTGGGAAACGCCATAGAAATTGCCCAAGGGCCTGCACCAGATTGATGTCAATGAACTCTAGCAGAACCACAAAGGTATGGAGCATTGGCAGGCTCAGCTCTTTCCTCTCCCTGGGGCAGTCCCCATGGCTGTCTCATTCAGCCCTTTGCTCTAGTACAGGAAAGGGGCGATCTCCTCCAGTGTGTTCTGGAGAAGTTCGTTCTCCACCAAGAACTAGACCCCTTCTTGGGGTCCATGTTTCAAGTTCTTCCTGACCATTGCCATTTCCGGTTACAGAGTCTTACTCACCTCATTGGACTCTCGTCTAGACCAGGAGTCCCCAAACCCTGGGTCATGAACTGGTACCAATCCATGGCCTGTTAGGAACTGGGCCTTACATCAGGAGGTGAGTGGTGGGTAAACGAACCCACAAAACCGGTCCCTCATGCCAAAAATATCCAGAAGCTCTGGCCTAGACCCTCTACCTGGCTGAGCTCCTCACACAGGTGCTGGACATCCACTAGCAGCTTATGCATGTGGGTCAGAATGTTCTCCTGCTCTATTTGCTCCTCCAGAGTCAGTTCTGGGAGCTCATAGACACCATCCACGGAGGCATCTAGGAAGGCCAGCAGAAAGTCCAGGGCTGTCCTGTGGGTATGGCCTGGATGCATTGACCCACAGGTTCAGGTGAGGCCGCTCAATCACCTGCTCTGCCCGAGTACACAGCACTGAAAAGACTTCCTTCATCTCCCAACTGCCTTGCCAGTAGGAAGTTTTGCATCTATATAAGAGATATGTAAATAGTTTTCTTATACAAGAAAAAGGAAAACAATAGCAAGCTCTAATGAAGAAGGTGGAATAGCTAGTGATGTAATTTAAGAAAACATAAGTTTATAAGTCAGAAGATGACATTTGGGTGGGGTGGGGAGGTGGGTATAAAAGGTGAAGGGATTAAGAAATACAAATTGATAGTTACAAAACATTCATGGGATATAAAGTACAGCATAGAGAAGAGTCAGTAACTAGACTAATCCAAGGGATCATTTCATAAATTATATAAATGTCTAACCACAATGTTGTATACCTGAAACTAATGTGAACTATTATCTATTGTCAAGTGTAACTAAAAAAAATTTTTTTTTAAAGATTTTATTGTTTTTGACAGAGACAGAGAGAGAGAGAGAGAGAGAGAGAGGGAAGGGGGAGGGCCCAGAGCAGTCTCCAAAGTTGTTTGTCATCAGTTTTTGACATGGTTTTCATTCCACACAGGTGGGCAGGGTGGAAACTGGGCTGGGGGCTTCCTGCGGGAGGCACACCCCCTGGAGCCAGGGGCCAAACCAGGGGGTAGAGAAGTGAACTGGGGGCCTCCCTCATGGGAAGCACAGCCCAGTTCAGCATATGGGTCCACACAGGCTGGGGTCAGGATTTGATCCTCGGTTCCCGGGGCTGCAAAGCAAGAGTTTAACCCTATGAGCCATCCCGGCTCTCCCCCCAAAATTTTTAAGATGACATTTTATACTAAATAAATATTTAGGGGAAGCCAGGATGGCTCAGTAGGTTAAGCGCTCACTTTGCAGCGCCGGGGACCGAGGATCGAGTCCTGGCCCTGGCCCGTGCAGAACCATATACTGAACTGGGAGCTCCCCCAGTTCAGTTCTCTCTCTGTCTCTGTCTCTGTATCTCTCTCTCTCTCTCTCTCTCTCTCTCTCTCTCTCTCTCTCTCTCTCTCTGTCAAAATAAATAAAAATTAAATATTTATAAGCAAACCAAATAAAAGCTTTAAGCACTGTGTTCTATGATCCCACTACATTTGTCATGAAGCTTCAATCAAGAAAAATGCCATAATACTAAAAAATCAGGAATTTATTACCCTTAGAGTTGGCATCAGACAACTACAAATTCTCATCTGCAATGGCAAGATAAGGCAGAGGATTTGTAGATGGTGAGTGACAGGTTCTATTCCTAATGACATAAGCTAGAGGCCTTGCTAAATTTTAACTGAAATGCTTTTGTGTTTTATCATTTCATGTACTATTACCAATTCATGCAAGCATGGGGAGCATTTTAATTATTTTAGCCAATCCATAATACCACTAGTGAGAGCCCATTTCTTTTTTTTCTTTTTTTTTTTAGATTTATTTTTATTGTTTTTGACAGAGAGAGAGAGAGAGAGAGAGATACAGAAACAGACAGAGAGAAGGGGGAGGGCCCAGAACAGTCTCCATAGTTGCACATCATTGGTTTTTCCACATAGTTTCATTCCACAGGTGGGAGCGGGGCTGCACAGGGCAGGAACTGGGCCAGGGTCTCACCCGGGTGAGAACCAAACTGGGGCCACTCCCCAGTTCAGCATATGGGTCCAGACGGGCTGGGGCCAGGATTCAATCCTTGTTCCCCAGGGCTGCAAAATGAGCACTTAACCCACTGAGCCATCCTGGCTTCCCCAGTGAGAGCCCATTTCTAACAACCTTAACAATTGACAATCCATTAATATCTCCATTTATAAATTAATTTTTGACATTCATTAGTTTAATAAGCAAAATAATGTTCAGAATTAAGGCAACTGAAATGCTTTTGGTAATTCCTTTGGAGTATGAACTCCCAACTAGAAGGCTAGCTGTACATAGAGTATAATTTTAACTTAACATATACATTTCACACCCTGTACTAAAATATTTTAAGCTAAATTATTGATATTATAACACTAGATTCAAATACCAATTCTGCCACTTAATAGCTATGTAATATTGGATATGAATGTAATTTGATCCCTTTCAGTCTCAGTTTCCTTAAGTGTGAAATGAGGATAATACCTCACAGAATGGTGAGAATTAAATAATAGATATGACAAGGCATTATAAACTCTAAAATGGTCTACAAATGTTAGGCATTATTATTGGATAATACCTTAAATAGAGGTTAGGTTCTTTTGAGATCTTTTGAGGATTTGTACATTACATGGAAGGTTAGGTGACCTCTAATGTTCACCTATTGTAAATATTACAGTTTTAATATTCTCTTTGCTTGTCTACAAACACAGAGAAAAAGGCAAAGTAAGTTTAGGGTTCTTAACCCAGAAGGCCAAAATAATTACCTTAAACTGGCACTGGAGCTATAAACCTTACCTATTCCAGTGGAAGACTATCAAATAAGGACAGACTTAATAGATTTAATAATAATAATGAGTATTTATCCAGTGTTTATTGCCTATCAGACAGTGTGCTGAGTATATTATCTTATTTAATCCCACAATAACCCAGTAAAATAAGTGTTGCTTTTTTCTTTTATTCCTTTTTTTAAAGATTTTATTGTTTGAGAGAAGGTGAGAGAGATAGAGAAGAGGGAAGGGCCCAGAGTAGTCTCCATAGTTGTACATCATTAGTTGTAACATAGTTTCATTCCACACAGATGGATGTGGGGCCACGTGGGGTGGGAACCAAACTGGGTTCCTCCACATAGGAGGCAAGAGCCTTCACCACCATCCTGGTGGTTATCAGTTGTCTTCAATTTCAGTAAGGATGAAGGTAACCCTGCACTATTCTTGCATTTAAATCTTTCTGCAGCCTTATAGTTTGTAAACTTTCAGTTGTCCTTGAAAACTAAAGCTCAGTGCAATATTAACACCCTCATTTAAGATAGGGAGGTTAAAAACTGAAATAGATTGAGTTAAAGATTACTTCAGGATCACTTCTCTAATGTGAGAAAATTAAACAAATGAAGCTTGGAAGGGACTACAGCTGGCATGAAGTTTGATAGAAAATAAATCTAGGGATACTGAGATGGCTCAGATGGTTGCGCGCTTGCCTTACAGCCCGGGGGCCCAAGGATCAAATCCCGGCCCCAGCTTGTGCAGACCCATGTGCTGAACTGGGATGTGCTTCCCATGTGCAAGGCCCCCAGGTCAGTTTCTGCTGGGGTGCGCCTCCCATGCAGGAGGCCCCTGGCCTGGTTCCCACACTGTACAGTCCCATGCCCACCTGTGTGGAATGAAACTATGTTGAAAAATTGATAATGTACAACTGTGGAGACTGCTCAGCCCTTCTGTCTCTCTCTGTAAAAAAAAACAACACAATAAAATCTTTTTAAAAATTAAAATAAAAATAGATCTAGATGTAGAAATATAGTAGGCTGTCAGTTAACTGATGCCCATTGGTATTGGTAGATGACAGATAAATGTAATTAGACTCTATTAACCGAAACTCAGGCAACCAGCATTCTCAAGCAACCAGCAAAATCTCAAGCAACTGGCAAAAAACTATTTTGCTGGTTGATTGAGAGTTCCAGTTGCTTGAGTTCTGGTTAGTGGAGAGTCTACTATAACTTACCAATGATCACATTTATCCTTGCTCTTTCCTCATATTTATGAAAGTAATAAATATTTGTTAATAATCAGTTTTCTATTCATGAGCATCAGGCAATAGGCCACACATGCTGAACAAAAAAATCTAAGAACATGAGGGCTTCTTTGGCATTTTTTCCTGAGGATTAAAAGCCCTTAAAGTTACCTATATAGAAATATATGTTAGATATTGAGGGAGTCAGATATTAGTTTTATTTCCATTTTTCAGTACCTAACAAACCTGGAAACACAGAACTCAAGTGATCTGAGGTGCTCTGACGTAAAAAAATTTTTTCCTCATGGATCTGGCACATGATGCATTCATTCATTAAATTACTTATTGAGCAAGAATCAAGATAAAACTACTAGGAATAAAACCATTCTATGAAGACCACTGTTGGCATTTGTAGGGGTCAAGGGAGTTAGTTGCCCATGGGACAGGAATTAAAAATGCCTCTTTAGGGAAGCCAGGATGGCTCAGTGGGTTAAGCGCTCACTTTGTAGCGCCAGGGACTGAGGATTGAATCCCGGCCCCGGCCCCGGCCCTGGCCCGTGCGGACCCATATGCTGAACTGGGGAGTGCCCCTAGTTCAGTTCTCTCTGTCTCTGTATCTCCCTCTCTCTCTCTGTCAAAAACAATAAAATAAATAAACAAATAAATAAATAAAAAATGCCTCTTTATAAAGCCTGGAGGGGGGATGCCAGGATGGCTCAGTGGTTTGAGTGCTTGCCTTGCAGCCCTGGGGTCTGGAATCAAATCCCGGCCCCGGTCTGTGCAGACCCACATGCTGGACTCCGGCCCCCACAGCTCGGCCCCCATGGTTCAGCCCCCAGCTCATGGGGACATGCCGCCCATGCAAGAGGTCCCTGCCCAGTTCCTGCCCTGTGTGGCCCCCTGCCCAACCGTGTGGAATGAAACCTTGTCAAAAACTGATGACATATGACTGTGGAGACTGCTCTGGACCCTCCCCCTTCTGTCTCTCTGTCAAAAACAATAAAATAAAACTTTTATAAAGCCTGGAGTTTCCTGAGAAGTTAAAAGGAACTCGAATTTGTGCACTTTAATATATATTCTTATTTTTAAAAAGAGAGGGGGGGTCAGTATCTTTAGGGTAAGAACAGCCCCTCTGTATATCTCCATACTATTGTCTATCAGTAAGTAGAGGTCAAGTGGGAACCCCAGAACTCTGCATGTCCTGGAAAGATTCCCTATTTTTCTCAATATTTATAGGCTCTTCTACCACCATTCCCTTCGAGATCATTATGCCTTTTATCCCTGTTCACGTCCACTATTACTACAATTTATGATTCTCCAGACATGTCTTATATTCTGGATTCTAATGTTCATATACCGTATTTTCCGGCGTATAAGACGACTGGGCGTATAAGACGACCCCCTAATTTTACAGTTAAAACATAGGTTTAGGCCTATATTCGCTGTATAAGACTACAGCCTCGTAAGTGGGGGGTAGTCTTATACAGCGAATATAGGCCTAAACCTATGTTTTAACTGTAAAATTAGGGGGTCGTGCTGTATAAGACTACAGCCTCGTAAGTGGGGGGTAGTCTTATACAGCGAATATAGGCCTAAACCTATGTTTTAACTGTAAAATTAGGGGGTCGTCTTATACGCCCCGTCATCTTATACGCCGGAAAATATGGTAGTTTGAATGTCGGTGCTTCTAACTCCATGTTGCCACCCCTTCCCATCTCTTGAAATCCTTATATGCCTTTTGAGCCACTCTTTCGCTCAGACCCACTCCTATCCCTTTGGAGTGTACTTTCACTTCTAATAAACTATCCTTTCTGCTACATTCCCACTTCTCAGGACTGTACTTCTGCTTTTAATAAACTGTTCTTTCACCCTTGTACTTCTATATCTCACTCAATTCTTTATTCAGGACACCAAGAACCTCGACACTGCGCTGAGGAGGGCCCATTCTCCGGTAACACTAAGTGGAGAGCCAGCCAGGAGTTTTACCAAAAAATCGAGTTGGGTAATGATTGACTTTAAAAAGCTCTGGAAGGAATGCTTCAGTTCCCATGTGGGAGGCCTCCAGCTTGCAGGGGTGTGCCTACCATGTAGGAGGCCCCAACCTGGTCCCCACCCCTTGCAGCCCCACATCCACCTGTGTGGAATGAAACTATGTCGAAATCTAATGACGTAAAACTATGGAGACTGCTCTGGGCCCTCCCCCTTCTCTGTCAAAAACAATAAATCTTTAAAAACAAAAACAAAAAACTCTGCTGCCAAAAGAATTAAGCTCAATCTCCTTAAGACATATAGGGCATTTTGCCATCTGGCCTGAACCTACCTCTCCAGCTTTCTCTCACTACTCTCCTTTACTTAGTCTCTCCTAAGCTCTAGCTACACAGAACTTTGCATAGATCCCTGAAAATTTCATTGCCTCTGCTTTATGTATGCTATATTTTCTGCTTGGAACACCCAATTCTGCCTCTCACCATTGGTCTGGGAAAATTTTATTCAGCTTTTGAAACTCAGCTTTTAATCATTATTCCACTTTGATGCTTTCCCAGACTCCCCTACTCAGTTCTTCAGGTTGCTGTTTCCACAGTACTCTGTTTATAGCTCTAATATAGTACTCATTGAAATGCATTATAATTCATTTAATTTTTTTTTTTTTTTTAAGAGCATCAATGTTTTTAATGAGTTTGAGTCCAGAATACAAAGCAAGGTGCTAAAGCAATGGCTTCAGTGTTAACACAATAGTAAACAATGGCTTTTTCTTCCCCTTTGAAGGCAAGTTACAAAAGTGTATCATGGACAGGATGAAACATTTGAATCAATTTTTGAAAAACCACCCTGAACTCTCTAGAGGCTTCCCATATCATATCTTCTTCACCCCATACGCACCCAATAGGAATTCAAATTCTGAGACTTTATTGATCCAAGAGATTTTGTGGGAGAATTTTTCTTTTGAGATTTTTAGAGTGCAAAGGTCATTTTTTTGGTTTTGTTGATTTTGTTGAATTCTGTGTCCCTGGATAGGTCAGGAAGCCAGCATGGTTGTTTTATGAGTTCTACTGAGGAACTTTTTTTTTTTTTTAAGATTTTTTTTTTTTTTAATTAAAGATTTATTTTATTGATTTTTGACAGAGAGAAACAAAGACAGAGAATGGGGAGGGCCCAGAGCAGTCTCCATAGTTGACAGCATTAGCTTTCCATATAGTTTCACTCCACAGGCAGGCACAGGACTGCTCAGGGCAGGAACTGGGCCGGGAGCCTCTCACATAGGTCCCGGCAAGAACTGAACTGGGGGCACATCACAGTTCAGCATATGGGTCCGCATGGGCCAGGGCCAGGATTCGATCCTCAGGCCCCGGGGCTGCAAAGCGAGCGCTCCACCCGCTGAGCCATCCCAGCTTTCCCTAAAGATTTATTGATTTTTGACAGAGAGAAACAGAGAGAGACAGAGAGAAGGGGGAGGGCCCAAAACAATCTCCATAGTTGACATTAGTTTTCCATATAGTTTCACTCCACAGGTGGGCACAGGGCTGCGCAGGGCAGGAACTGGGCCGGGAGCCTCCCGCATAGGCCCAGGCAAGAACTGAATTGGGGGCACACCCCAGTTCAGCATGTGGGTCCGCATGGGCTGGGACTGGGATTCGATCCTTGGTCCCCTGAGGCTTCAAACGAGCACTTAACCCACTGAGCCATCCCAGCTTTCTCTACTGAGGAACTTTGTGATGGTTTTCACTTCACTATATGCACTTAGAAGACCGTACTCTCCCAGCTCTCAGCCATTCCCAGACATCTTGAAGCCACCAAATGGTGACTGGGCCCCAAACGTATCATAGCAGTTGATTCACACAGTACCAGCCTGGGGCGCTTGGGACAGATAATTGGCTTTGTCCAAGTCCTTTGTGAAGACAGCTGCAGCCAGCCCATAACTGGAATTGTTGGCTCTCCCAACTACTTGCTTTATGGTCTTGAACTTCAGGATCTGCATCACTGGCCCAAAGATGTCCTTTGCGATGGTCATGCCATCTTGCACATCTCCAAACACAGTGGGCTGGATGAAGTAGCCACAGTCAGCAGCTGCCCCGCCCTCTACCACATAGTAGCTTTGATCCCTCTTCCTTCCCAGATTTGATATAGCCAAGGATCTTCTTAAACTGAGTTTCATCTACCTGTGGCCCATGCTCAGTCTGGCTGTCAAAAGGATTCCCAACCACCCGAGACTTGGCCCTGGCAACATTTTGTTCCACAAGCTCGAGTAAACATCCTCCTGCACAAAGGTCCAGGAGCCCGCAGAGCAGTACTGGCCCTGGTTGAAGAAGAGGGCAAAGGGGGGCCTGCTCCATGGCCCAGTCCATATCAGCATCTGACGTGATGATGTTGGGGCTCTTTCCCCCCAGCTCCAGGGTCACTCTCTTGAAGTTACTGCTCCCTGCAGCAACCTGGATTAGGTGGCCAATCTCAGTGGAGCCTGTGATGTTTGTCCACATCCTTGCGGGAGGCAATGGCAGCCAAATCCTGGAATAAATTGACCACACCAGAGGGAAAGCCAGCCTCCTTAATCAGGTTGGACACATAGAGGGCAGTGAGTGGAGCCTGCTCAGCCACGTTCATCACAACTATGTTTCCAGTCACCAATGCTGGGCCGGGTTTCCATGCTTGCATCAAGAGTGGGAAGTTCCAAGGGATGATTTGCCCACACCCCCCTGCAAGTTCATGGTGGGTATAACTGAAGAAGTCCCCATCGATAGGAATGGTTTTCCAATGGTACTTATCAGCCCAGCCGGCAAAATAATGGAGATATTTGAGGACTGTGTCCAAATTTACCAGGTAGGAGATGACATACCACTTGCCATTATTCAGGGTCTCCAAAGCTGCCAGGCAGGTCCAGTCCTGCTCAATCAGGTCAGCCAGGCGGTTCAGCAGCCAACCCCTCTCGGATGCGTCCATGCGGTGCTAGGGTGAGCCCAGCTGGAAGGCAGCCTGGGCAGCCTTTACTGCCCTGTCTACGTCTTCTTGTCCCCTTCGGCTACCTGACAGCTGACTTCCCCAGTGGAGGGACTGATGGTGGGGAACGTTTTCTTGCTGATGGCGTCGTGCCACTCGTTTTGAAGATCTGGTTGTAGAAGACCTCGGGCTGCTGGTTGGAGGCTGGCACGACACAGGTGGCCCAGACGACCTGTGGCCTGCGGTAGCCAGCACAGCTGTGCACAACATGCTGCAGCTGGAACGGTAGTGCGAGACAGAGCACAGATGGTGTCTGTGCGGTGGCCAGCTGGAGAGGTACTTTTTTTTTTTAATATAAGAGTTTATTTGAGCCAAACTGACAACATATGCCAGGGAGCAAGATCTCAAACGCTCTGGAGAATAACAGCTCTGTAGCTTCTTTTACACGTTTGAAATTAAGGAGAATGTAAGGAAGATTATTGGAGGTGGGAGAAAGCAAGGGGATTACAGAATAGTTAAGAATATTAGGTGCTATCTTAAGGAGTATTACTTCTGGTATTTAAAGGTGTGTTCACCTAGATTCACAAGAATCTATTTACCTTTTTTATAACACAATTCCTGGAGGCCAGGAACAATATGCTCTGCAGTATCAGACACATGGTAGGTTCTAAATTCCAATTTTTTAATTTAAATGTTATTTTTGCAGAGAGAAAGTTTTATTAAAGTGAAAGTTTGATGCACTGTGAAAGAGAATGAATATGGCTTCCAAACATATTTTTTAATCAAACTCATAGTACTTGGTCTTCTCTTTCCCCCAGTTTTATTATACATAGCCCTTATTTCCTAGAAAAGGGAGCACTAAAAATTTTGTTTTGGTGAACAAGTTAAAAAGTCAGAACAAAAGGCCCTTTTAACTTTGAAACTAATCCTATTTCTCCGTTATCCCATACTATACTCAGTTATCCTGCATGGTGCTGAACAAAATGGTATCAATAGTCCTCTAAAATCTAATGTCTGAATGTATATGTAACCTTCTTCTGGTCATTTCCTACAATATACAATGTAAAGAGCACAATGAAGTATTTATGAGTATTTATGGTGGAGTTAACCAAGAACTATAATACACTCTTTAATGAAGACCATGAAATTAAAAGAAAACTTGACTACCTGATTTCTTCTGATCCCAGAGACTATTGCTAATTTACATAGATATAAGCATGTATCACTATTATGGTCTTATTTTCTATAATATTATATACATACACACACACACATATACACATACATATTATATATATGTGAGGTGATGTTTGGGGTAGAAGACCATTTTTAGAGTTCAATATATATCACTAAAAAATGTAAATTAGCTTTTGAAAGCCTCTTTTCTCACCTAGAGCTGTTCAGGCTTTTGTCTGCCCACAGTTAAGATCCTGGTAGAAAAACTCAGAATATGAAAAAGCACACCATAAGACATATTTATTTTTAATCCTTTCCATTACTGTTAAATCAGACTGATAGGGCATGCTTCTAAATTGTGGAATGACAGCGATGGCATCCTAAAACGTAAAGTAATTTAACTTGCTGCATGTGACGTTTATATTTACAGGTTTTGCACATTAAATTCACCCTTTTGCAAATTAAATTCACCCTAGGTCATGATGTCTCCCTTAAACTTTACGATCAATTTCTTATTCTCTATACCTAGAAGAGATTAGTACTTTGTAGAACTTCCCTTTATTTTTCTTACAAAGTTAATAATTTCTAAATTCTTATTAGAAAACTCCCTCATAAAACTGGACTGTTCTCCTGTTATTTTCTTAAAAATTGCTCATTTCAATCTATAAAGTTATTTTTTTACTATTTGTGTGGACACATAACTAAATTCTGTCTTCTGAAAAATATCAGGGAGGGGATGCCATGATAGCTCTGTAGGTTGAGCACTTGCCTTGTAACTACAAGGTCCTTGGATCAAATCCCAGCCTCTGGGGCACAACTGGTAACCACTGGGATGGTGGTGACAGTTCTCACCTTCCAAGGAGGAGGCCCCCAGTTTGATTTCTGCCCTGTGCAGCCCCACATCCACCTGTATGGAATGAAATTATGTCCCAACTAATGACGTACAACTAGAGAGACTGCTCTGGGCCCTCCTCCCTTCTCTCTCTCTCTCTCTCTCGCTCGCTCTCGCTCGCTCTCGCTCTCGCTCTCCCTCTCTCTCTCACCTTCTGTCAAAACAATAAATATATATTTTTAAGATTATTTTGACAGAGAGACAGAGAGAAAGGGGAGGACCCAGAGCAGTCTCCATAGTTGTATGTCATCAGTTTTCAACATGGTTTCATTCCACACAGGTGAGTGGGGCCAATCCAGGGTAGGAACTGGGTTGGAGGGCCTCCCTCATGGGAGGCACGGTCCCTCGAGCCAGAGGCCGAACTGGGGGTGAGAACTGAATTCGGGCCTTCCACATGGGAAGCACACTCCAGTTCAGCATATGGGTCCACATGGGCTGAGATTTGATCCTCGGTCCCTGGGGCTGCAAAGTGAGAGCTTAACCTGCTGAGCCATCCCGGCTTCCTCAAAACAATAAATCTTAAAAAAGAAAAAGAAAAGAAAAATATCAAGGAGAAGGTGGATGCTACAATTATAATTGACAAATCATTTCTGAATTTAACTAGTTTTAAAAATTGGCCTGGGAATTTCTTTTCTCTTAGGAGACAGGATAAAACTTGTGAAATGGCATCTAATATTTGCCAAGTATTTTCTAAATGTTGCCAATTTGGGTTGCAGATTTGTCTCCCAAAAGCCCTGAAACTATAACTATACATGTTAGAATGTAGAATTTGGCCTCTAGTAGAAACAGAATTTATTAGTGAAGTTAGGGTCAGGACCTGGTACAATTCTGGTCCCCTCTAGCTAATGGTTGAGATAACATGCAAAGACATGGATAAACCTGATTACAAACAACAGTGTTTTGTGGAACTTCTGGGTGAAAAGCCATTTCCAGCAGTTACACTAACATGAACCCCCTTGAAATAAGTCCAATGGGGGGTAAAAAGTATGAATTAGGATGATGTGGGTCATAATTTTCAAAAATTTCTTGTGTAAGGCTGTTTTTTCCATAGCACATTTTTTTTTTTTTTTTAAGATTTTATGTTTGGGGGAGGGGAGAAGGAGGTAGGACTCAGAGCAGTCTCCATAGTTGTACATCATTAGTTGTGACATGGTTTCATTCCACACAGGTGGATGTGGGGCCATGTGGGGCGGGAATCAAACTGGGGACTTCCCACATGGGAGGCAAGAACCTTTGCTGCTGAGCCATCTCTGTGGTTACCGGGTACACGTAGTTCACCACATGGGATTTACACAGAGGCTGGGAATGGAATCCCGGACCTCAAACCCCAGACCTCAAACCCCAGACCTTACATTGTGAGGCAAATGCTCAACTTCTGAGCTATCCTAGCATACCCTGATTTTTACATTTTTAAAGGTTTGGGAAAGAAATATCTTGCAGGATGCTGGGAAAGCTCAGTAAGTTGCAAAGCAATATGCTGAGCTGCGGCGCAACTGATAACTACAGGCATGGCAACAAAGTTTCTCGCCTCCCATGTGGGAAGCCACCTGGTTCAGTTCCTGCCCTGCACAGCCCACATCTACCTGTATGGAATAAAACCAAGTCATAACTAATGAATATACAATTATGGAGACTGTTCTAGGCCCTCCCCTCTACTCTCTCTCTCTCTCCTTCTCTCTCAAACAATAAATCTTAAAAACAACAAAACAACTTGTGGGGATGCCAGGATAGCTCAACAGGTTGAGGGTTTGCCTTGCAACTGAGAGATCTAAGGATCAAATCCCACTCCAGCCTGAGCAAACCCATATACTGAACTCTTTCCAGTTCAGTTCCTGCCCCACACGGCCCTATATCCACCTGTATGGAATGAAACTATGTCACAACTAATGATGTACAAAAACTACGGAGACTGCTCTGGGCCCTCCCCCCTTCTCTCTCGCTCTCAGACAATAAAATAATTAAAAAAAAAAAAAGTCTTGTGACATGTGAACATAAGAAATTTAAATTTCAACATTCTTATTTTTTTTAATTAAAAAAAAATTTTTTTTAGAGAGAGATTGAGAGACATACAGAGACAGAGAGAGAACTGAACTGGGGGCACTCCCCAGTTCAGCACATAGGTCCGCGTGGGCCAGGGCCGGGATTTGATCCTCAGTCCCTGGCGCTGCAAAGTGAGCGCTTAACCCTCTGAGCCATCCCAGCTTTCCTTACTTTTTTTTAACACTACTTTTGTTTACATACTTTCTATAATCAATCTTATGTTACAATAGCAAGAGTTACAAAGTTGCAAGAGAGACCTGGTGGCTTTATGTGACCTTTTACATAAAGTTTGCCAACCCCTGACCTAGATATACTTGTTTACCTATCAAGACTCCTGCCTGGAATGTACTACTCCCACTGATTCCTACTGTCACCTCTATGAGGTGTCAAAATATAATAAAAAAAAAAATTTTTTTAATGATTGTTCCACAAATATAAAAGTAATGTGAGATAAACAGAACTAGTAGGATGGTAAAGCTGGATTCAGGAGAATTTTAAGTAGGTATTTATAGACATGAAAATAAAATCGAGTAAGGTAGCAGGTTAAACAAAACGGATTAGTGTCTTACAAAGCAATAAAACCATAATTTTGGTGTTAGCTTTTCTGTCAGAAATCTACAACTTAACAAGTAACTTCACAATGTTTGAGCTCCAATTATATAAGAAATAATGAAACACAGCTACCTTCTCCTAGAGAATAAACCCAGTATGAATAGAAAGGTTATCCCTCCACTCCTTGTCTTAACATGTTTTGGACAATTTTTCTTAATGAGGCCCATTCTGATTCTTCCAGTCGATATTGATCTCTCCTTTTATGCTTCTATTATCCTAACTAGTGTATTTTATGTCCCCTAACAGGCAGTAGTAGGCTCCTTAGAATCAGTATTTTGAGAGCTGGGATTTAACCTTCCATTTTAATGGGATTTGAGCATAGGGTCCAAAGTCTGTTGTTCCCCAATGCCTGCCTTGCAAAGTCCTTTGAAGCTCCCAAACCCTCCATTCAAAACGTCTTAGGGCACTTTCTATAACCCTACTTTGTATTCTAACTAGCGATGCCCTGGTCTTATTTCTCCTCTACTCCATTGTTAAACTTGGCCTTCTGGAGTAGGCAGGCACTATTTTGATTCTTGCTTACTATTATTGAAGCCTAACCCAGTGTGCCTCGCACAAAGCTGCAGTTTTGAGAGATGGGTTGAAAACAGAAGGGAGACACTCCCCAAACTGATGTGCCTGGAGACATCGAGTTTCTCGTCTCTATTGCCACAAACTTAAGACTCTCCACCCAAATTACTTTACCGTCTCAACTGCAGCACTAATCTCTCAAAGCAGGGGCAAATGCCCGCCCCTAATGGCAAACGTGCTACCTCAGTCAATGATCTCAAATTTCTGCTGCCCCTGTACAAGGGTCTTCAACCTTCAGAAAAATGGCCCTCGATTCTTAAGTTAGCTCTTTTTCGCAAATATCACCAGCACAGCCACTTCTTTCACATCTTTTTGCAGTGGAACGTTTCCTCAGTGGGCTGGTGGGTTCCCCCAAGAGTAACCAATCCCCCCATTTCACTTTCTAAGCCGCCCGATTCCGTGCGTCCCTCCACCTCAGCCTTCCTCCCGCTGTCAATGCAGCCGTCTCCTAGGGAGATCGCCCAAGACGCACGGCCAGGAGGTTAGGCGGTCAACGGTTTTCTAACGCGAGGGGGGAGCGCGGCAGGAGAGGCGGGAATGAGTCCGGCTGGAGCGAGCGGCAGATAGGCGGGGCCCGCGCCTGGAAGGATCGCGAAGGAGCTGGGAGTCCCCGCCCTTTCCGTAGATATCTCTAGAAAGCCGCGCCGGAGTCCGAAAACAGAGAGTGCGCAAGCGCGGCGGCAGGGCCCGGGCATTTTGCTGCGTCACCAGCCGCCGCCCGGCCTCACCAGCCCTCGCTCGCACGCACGCACGTTCCTCCTCCGTCTTCGCGCCCCTTTTCCTACACTTTTATCCCCGACCGGAGGAGCCGCTCTCTCCGCGCGGTGCATTCTGGGGACCCTGGTCGAGCTCGCCGCCGCCGCCGCCGCCGCCGCCTGAGAGAAGCGAGAAGAGGCCGCACAGTGGAAAGACGCCGGAGTCGCCGCCGGAGAGGAGTCGACAGCCCCGCAGCTGCCACCGGAGAGACCCGCCCACCCGTTCACCCGTCCCCCTGCCCCGTTCACGATGTGAGTGCGACACCCCGTCGAGGGAAGATCGCCCCAGAGGAAGGCCGAGGCCGCGCTGGGGGGTGTCCGAGAGTCCCCTCTGTCGCCTCCCACGCTATCGGCCCTTCGGCTCTCTCCTCTCTGAGGGCAGTCGTTCTTGCTTGGGGGTGGGCGGTCCAGTATTCTTTTTCCGGTTACCGTTGGCGGCCGGAGGACATTTTTCCTCCAGATGTCCGCTTTCCCCACGTTTAAACCGTCCTTCAGCTTCGTTGTGCCAGAAATCCTACTTTCCCCCCGTGAGCTGTTCGGGTCACTTGTAACTCTCAGGAACTTAGCCTTAGGCCTTAATCTCCTGTGAGCTCTGCCATGCGGCCCTCTGGAGGCGTGGGCCCTCTTCGATTGCTGCTTCGTCCCCCCGGTGCCCCCCTCCCCCCCGGTTCGGCTGCTCAGTGATGCCGGTTCCTGGTCCTGGACCAAGTGCACCTGTGGTGGGTGCTACCGGAGACTGGTGGTGCTCATTGTAGAGCACCATGCGGCCTTCCGCCGTGAGCGACAGGGACTGCTAGGCAACCGGAGGATAGGCCGGCCATGCAGTCACCACAACTTGTTTCTCTCGGGTACAGTGATTTCTCCAGTGTGGGTCTTTGCAAGCCTCCTCCTAACTCCGGTCTCGAAAGGAGTAAAGGTTTGTAAAACTCAGCCTTGTCCCTGGCAGTGAGGAGTTAACATAATAGTATAGGTAGTTATGCACGTGTGTAGGCGAAAGATACTTGTGGGCATTTTTCTGTGTTCTCTACTAAACTTTTAGGCGAGGTTTCATTGTCCTATCTTAAGGGAGAAATAGGTATATAATTGCATTCTTGTTGTCTTAAAGAGTTTAAATTTGTTTATGTGGAAGTAACTACAGATTTTTAGTTTTATGATACAGGAAAACCTTGATGATTTTAACCGAGTAAGAATGCTTGCCACTGCCACATGCAGGCCTTAACATTCTTTTCGGAAAAGCTTTTACCTTTTCAGATGTAAGAACTGCCGGTTTTATAGTGTTTTTGTACCATTCCTTGAAAGTTACGGGGAACATTGAAAGGGAACGATTTTATTCCTATAAAAAGTAATGCACTTTCAAGGGTTTACTTAATAAAATAACATTGATGGTGAGTATATTGGGCTAGAATTATATGGAAAGGATATACTCAGTCTATTGATGTCTGAGAGCAAGCCTCAAGAAGAATGCATATATTATTGTAAAGGGGATGTATTAGAACTTTAGAAGGATTTCCCCCCTAAAAATTGTATCTAATAGATTTTAATCTATTTAAAATAGCATTTGTTTTTCCCTTTGAAATCTCTTGTCAAATAATGTAGCAGAATTGTCAATCTTAAAATAATCTGTGAGTACATAATGAATTCTCAGAGCATTACCAACTTTTAATACGTTAATATAGCCATTAAAATATCTTTTCAGGAAGAAATACTATGTTTAATATGGTTTGAAATAGAAAAGCTTTCAGGAGTTCACATAAAATAAGACATGTTAAGTTATGTAAGTAGATTAAAAGTGTAAAAACCAATATTCCCAAAAGCTGGCTATATGGTTTATAAGAATGCTACCGGTACTTTCAAAATTAGTGTTTTGAAGAGACCAGATAATTTTATCCTCTTTAAAATATTCAACATAAGCCACCTTGCAGATTTTTTTAGGAAATCTTAACTAATGACTTGAATGGATTTACAAAATGAACATTATGATTCAGTTATTTAGCTGGAATAAACCTTAATGAGTCATCCAGTCCTAGAAAGAATTTGTCCGATAATGGTTCATTTTGTTGATGTTTGCTATAAACATTTTTTTAGATATGGGGAGAGAGATTTATGCTGGGGATATCTTAAATGTTCTAGGGTTTGATTTTTCTTATTTGAATGTTCTTTACTAGTGATTTCCTAAGTAAATTTCTTTCAATCAAGTTTTTAAGGTTGTCTAGTACTTGACATAAAAGCTCCCAGTCTCTCACTTGGAGAAGACTAGGATCTTAGGACCTTCCTCAGGCATTTAAGACCTGCCCAACAAAACCCCCTAAGGGTGGCACAATCCTGCACTACTTTTTTTTTTTTTTTTTAGTTCTTGTGGTTGGTTATACTTCTAAATTGAACCTATTAACAATTGATGTAATGTAAAATGTTTTGTTAGTTTCAAGCTATTTGAAGTGATTCTTTGTGGTGTCTTGTATTTAAATTAATCCTGAAAGTACTGTGACTAATCTCTAACATTGGTTAAAATCTTTCTTATTTTGCCATCACTCCACTTTGTAGGATTGAGTTCCCAAAATAAAATCATCAGTCTTTATCCTCCAAAACAATTTGTAATAGTGAGCATATGCTATATGATTAATTTCTATAAATTAAGGAGTAACATGATGCCTTTGTATTTTTTTGTTGTTGTTTTGAAGATTTATTCTAGTGTTTAAAAGAAGATAGAAAGGTGGGAGGATTCAGAGCAGTTTCCACAGTTGCATGTTATTAGCTGTGACATGATTTCACTCCACACAGGTGAATGTGGGGCTGCACAAGGTGGGAACCGAACCCAGGGCCCCCTCATGGGAGGTGAGAACCCCCATTGCTGAACCATCCTGCCTGTCAACAGCTGTGCCGCAGTTCAGCACATGGAGTTGCACAGGCCGGGGCAGGAACCTCATGATTGCAAGGCAAGCTCAACAGCTGAGCTTCCCCTGGCTTCCCCTTAAGTGTTGATTTCCTTACCACTGTAACTTGCCAACTGGATTTTCTTTTTTTTATTTTCTATGCTTAGACTAGTTAGACTTTAACGAGAAGGCATTAGAAATTCAAATTAACAAACCACCTGAGACCAGACCAGTATATACTAGTATTGTTAATTAAGATTAGCCTGTTTAGGGGAAGCCGGGATGGCTTAGTGGGTTAAGTGCTCACTTTGCAGCCTCAGGGACCGAGGATCAAATCCCAGCCCCGGCCGGTGTGGACCCATATGCTGAACTGGGGAGTGCCCCCAGTTCAATTCTCACCTGGGTGAAGACCCAGGCCCAGTTCCTGCCCTGTGCAGCCCCACTCCCACCTGTGGAATGAAAGTATGTGGAAAAATGAATGATGTGCAACTATGGAGACTGTTCTGGGCCCTCCCCTTTCTCTCTGTCTCTGTCTCTCTCTCTGTCAAAAACAATAAAAATAAATCTTTAAAAAAAAAAAGATTAGCCTATTTAATGTCATCTTCTGAGTTTTAAAATACTCTAGAAGCTATATAATTTGGGGGTCTTGGACTTTTAGTGATTGTCACTTTTCAGGGAAAAGTATCAACTGTTTAGAATCAACCTGGCTCTTAAACACTTAAGATCATATTTTACCAAAGTTCTTTTATTTATTTTAATATTTATTTTTAATGTTTTTGAGAGAAGGTGTGAGAGAGAGAGACAGAAAGGTGGAGGGCCCAGATCAGTCTCCATAGTTGTACATCATTCGTTGTGACATAGTTTCATTGCACATGGGTGGATGTGGGGCCCGGTGGGGTAGAACCGAACTGGGGGGCCTCCTGTATTGGAGGTGAGAACCTTTACCACCATCCTGGTGTTTTCCAGTTGCACTGCAATTCAGCATATGGGTTTTGCACAGGCAGGGGCAGGGACTTGATTCCTGGACCTCCCAATTGCAGGGCAATCACTCAACCTATTGAGCTATCCTGGCATCCCCTACCTTAGTTAAGTTGAGAATTGTTACATCTAGTGTATTTTGCTTCAGAAATACAAAGTTTGTTGTAGTAAACCTTATTTGCTACATAGATTGGCAATGATAGACTTTAAATTGAAACTGATTTTCCCAGGACATCTTTGAACTTTTGGTTTTCCAGGAAATGCCAATTACTTGAAACCTTATCTTGAGCAATATGTCCTTCCCCACGTTGTAGTCCAAAGCCAAATGTGCTGTTAAGGATTTTCTGTGCAATAGTTGATCTTCACATGTAGCCATACTTTATTGCTAAAAAGTGTTTATGTCTCATGGGCCCTTTCCAATTCAGCATGTGAAGTTACCTTTGATAACTGAAATGATCTGAATTACACGAGTTTAGATTTTTAAAAATACTCTTAAATTCTGGGATCTAGTTCTTCAAATAACAGTTCATCTAGTGCTGTTTAAGGGAATGTCCCAGATAGGATTGGAACCAAGCATTTCTGACACTTTATTTTGTCTTCTTTACAGAAAGGGAGAATAATTTTTCAGGTGATCCTTTTATTTTCAAATAGCCATGTCTCCGTAATTCAGTTTATTGCCTAATTCAAGCATGTCTAGCCTGCATCCCAGGACAGCTTTGAATGCGGCCCAATTCAAATTCATAAATTTTCCTAAAAACATGAGGGTTTGTTTTTATTTTTTTTTTAATATATTTTTATTTTTTTTTGACAGAGAGAGAGAGAGAGATACAGAGACAGAGAGAGAACTGAACTGGGGGAGCTCCCAGTTCAGCATATGGGTCCACACGGGCCGGGGCTGGGATTCGATCCTCGGTCCCCAGGGCTGCAAAGTAAGTGCTTAACCCACTGAGCCATCCCGGCTTCCCCTGGTTTTTTTTTTTTAAGCTCATTAGCTGTCAGTGTATTTTACGTGTGACCCAAGACAGTTCTTCCTGTGTAGCCCAGGGAAGCCAAAAGGTTAGATACCCATGATCTAATCTAAACTGCGCCTGTTAAAACCTGTACCACTTCTTTTAATATATTTTTATTTATTTATTTTTGACAGAGAGAGAGAGACAGAGACAGAGAGAGAACTGAACTGGGGGAGCTCCCAGTTCAGCATATGGTTCTGCATGGGCCGGGGCCGGGATTTGATCCTCAGTCCCCGGCGCTGCAAAGTGAGCACTTACCCCTCTGATCCACCCTGGCTTCCCCTACTTCTTGACAAATGGTAATAGAGTCCTGAGGCTCTGGAATTTGAGGCAGTGAGAGATTGATCTTGAGTCTAAATTTGTATGAAGAAAAATTATCTGCTTTGGAGGATGTTAAGATGTATGCTCTAAAGTGGGAGTATAGGAAGTTCATAGACTTACTTGGAAGAAAGACACTAAGTTTTGTGGATTGGGGTATCTTTAAGAATGGCTTTTGCCTTTATTTTAGAGTGGGGATTACCAAATAAAGGAACTCGCACAAAGGTTCACAAACATCCTTTGTTCACACCTTGATGTCTCATTTTTTTTATGATGCTGCTAGGCCAAAAGGAATAATCTAGTATTTCTGTTTATTAGGTAGTTGGGTCCAAACAACTTAAGTACTTTGTCTTAACAGACTAGTAACTTTAAAAATAAATATACATACATTGAAAGAAAACTGTAGTTTTTTATGTAACCATGGTTACTAATTAATGGAATGTGTATGCCTTTTGGGCACTACGTAACTTCTTATAACTTGAAGTTAGATTGGTTAATTACATCTCAGTTTCTGTTCCCCATCAATTCTGTTGTTAATGATATTTAGTCAGCAGCTACCAAAAATCCAGCTTAGCAAAGATGCAACCTATTGGACAGGGATGTCATGAAATCTGTTGAAACTGAACCATTGGGTTGTTGTTTTTTAATTTATTGTTTAGACTAAGAGAAGGTGAGATAAGAGAGAGAGAAGTGGGGAGGGCCCAGAGCAGTCTCCATAGTTGTACATCATTAGTTGGGACATAATTTCATTCCACACAGGTGGATGTGGGGCCAGTGCAGGACAGGAACCCAACTGGGGCCTCCCACATGAGAAGTAAGAGCCTTTCCCATCAAGTGGCCACCAGCTGCACCGCAGTTCAACATATGGGGCTGCTCGGGCCAGGCTGGGTATGGAACCCTGGACCTTGCAATTGGGAGGCAAGCACTCAACCCCTTGAGCTATCGCAGCATCCCCCCATAGTCAGTGCTTTTGATAAATATGTACTTAAGGAAAAACATTCCCATTTGTGAACCTGGAACCACATTTCCCCTTTCTATAGTAGAATTTCCAGATTTCCATATCATTCCTCACTTAATACAAACTGAAGATTTACCAGTTTAATTCTCTTTAGCACATGATAGACCATTTGACAAACTTAGTTTTAAAAAAAAATAGTAATTCTGAACTTTATGAAACTTTCTTAATGCTGACTATTTTTCTTGGTTTAAATGTCTGTAGCCAGACTGTTTGATCAGTTTAATTATTGACTAAAAATAAGTGCATTATCTTTAATCCTGATTCTTTTGTTTAATGTTTAACATAGTTTCAGTTATTATTGTTAGTGATTTTCAAGCCTGTCAGTTATGGATCAGTAGTTGAAAACAGAAACAGTTAAGAAAACCAAAACTTGATGTGGATTGTATAGCCTGTCGCCAAGAACTTCTCAAAAGGTGTTCACATGTATGAGTACACCCATACTGGGAGATAGTAATAAGGTGCATGCCTTAGATACTATACAGAAGAAAAGGAAATATTCTGAAGAGTATATTAAATATGGGTTTTCACTTGTAGGGGATGATGACTGTCCCAAGCCTTTGTGTGTTTTTGTGGGGAAATAGTCTCCAGTGGTTACATGGAACCCTCTCTACTCAAGCAACATTTAGAAACTGAAATCCTATATATAAAAAAGAAATGCATTATATTCAGCGCTTAGAAAAGCATCCAACTATTATTTCATACATGATGTCAGGAAAGAAAGACAATGAGAATGCAGTTGAGGCTTTGTGTCATATTGCTTTTTGCATAGCTAAATGTGGTAAAAACCACACCATAGTTGAAGATTTAATTTATCCTTATATTAAGGATACTGGTTTTTGTGTGTTTGGGGAAGAATATGTCTGTAAAATCAATTTTTTTTTTTTTGGTGCAAATACTATGTCTCAGCAAATTCAGGAAATGTCTGACAAAGTTGAAACTGTAGTAGTGGATAGAATTAGAGAAAGTAAATTATTTTCCATCCAGGTCAGTGAAAGTGTAGATGTTGCTGATTTATCTATTTTGCTCGTCGTCATGAGGTACTTGGCAGGAAATGAAATTGAGGAAAACCTCTTGCTTTGTTACCCATTGACAAAGCGTACCACAGGCGAAGATATTTTAAATGCAATCAGTGATTATTTCATTGAAAAGGACATTAGTTGGTTGAATTGTGGTGTATGCATTGATGGAGGCAAACGTATGTCAGGTTGTTTTATAGGCCTGTGCGGCTGAATTAAAGGAGTAGCTCTCCATGTACCATGGAGTCACTGCAGTATTCATACAGTCTAGCATCCAAGCCTCTTCCTAGTGAACTGAAAGTTGATATATATATTTTTTTTTTTTTTTTTTTAAAGATTTATTTTATTGTTTTGAGAGAAGGTGAAGGGAGTGGTGCAGGGAAGTCTCCATAGTTGCACATCATTAGTTGAGACATAGTTCCATTCCATATACCGTATTTTCCGGCATATAAGACGACCGGGCGTATAAGATGACCCCCTAATTTTACAGTTAAAACATAGGTTTAGGCCTATATTCGCTGTATAAGACTACCCCCCACTTCCGAGGCTGTAGTCTTATACAGCGAATATAGGCCTAAACCTATGGTTTTTTGGGGGGTTTTTTTTAATCTATTTTTATTTATTTATTTATTTTTGACAGAGAGAGATGCAGAGACAGAGGCAGAGAGAGAACTGAACTGGGGGAGCTCCCAGTTCAGCATATGGTTCCACACGGGCCGGGATTCGATCCTCGGTCCCCAGGGCTGCAAAGTGAGCGCTTAACCCACTGAGCCATCCCAGCTTCCCTTAAACCTATGTTTTAACTGTAAAATTAGGGGGTCGTCTTATACGCTCGGTCGTCTTATACGCTGGAAAATACGGTAAATGGATGTGGGGCTACGCAGGGCGGTAACTGAACTGGGGTCCTCCAGCATGGAAGGTGAGAACCATCACTGCCATCCTGGTGGTTACTGGTTGCACCACAGTTCATCACATGGTCTTGCACAGGCTGGCACTAGGATTTGATCCCCGGAACTCAACGACTGCAAAGCAAGTGCTCAACCTGCTGACCTATCCCGGCATCCCTCATTTATTGTTTTTAAAAAAGAATTACAAATGTAATAAATCTCCATCTACCTATTATTAAGATTCAACACTTAGCAGGCCTTTGCTACATTGCTTTATCTTTTCTCCCTTTTTTCTTGAAGTATTTTAAAGCAAGGTTCCCCAACCCCTATGGCCCATTAAGAACTGGGTCACACAGCAGCTGGCAAATGAAGTTTCATCTTTATTTACAGCCTCTCCGCATCGCTCACATACTACCTGATCTCTGCCTTCTGTCAGATCAGCAATGGCATTAGATTCTTATAGGAGTGAGAACCCTATTGTGAACTGTCCGTGCAAGGGATCTAGGTTGTGCACTCCTTATCAGAATCTAATGCCTGATGAACCTGAGGTGGAGCTGAGGTGGTGATGTTAGGTGCAGGAAAACAAGCTCAGGGCTCCCACTGATTATGCATTATGGTGAGTTATATAATTATTTCATTATATGTTACAGTGTATCAATAATAGAAATAAAGTGCACAATAAGTATAATGCAGTTGAATCATCCTGAAACTATCCCCTCATCTCCCACCAGTGGAAAAATTGTCTTCCACAAAACTAATCCCTGGTGCCAAAAAGGTTGGGACCACTGTTTTAAAGCAAATCCCATATACATACTTCAGTTTTCATCTCAAATGCACTTTTTTAAAAAATACAGAATTCCTTTCACACCTGACAACTAACAGTAATTTTCATGCCATTTAATGCCTTGTCCATATTCAGATATCCACAGTTTAATCTTTTCATGTTTAGTTTATTTGAATCCAGATGCAGACCATTTTCACATATTGCACATGTTTGATAACTCTTAGGTCTCTTAAACCCCTTGACATATGAATTAAATTAAATTTTATGTGAGCAAAAAACATTATTTTTCAACTTAATATTTGCAGGTGCAATATCCAATACTGGATTCACATAACTTGTAAAATTTGATTACAGATCTGGCACATTTGGTAGCTATTAATTACATGTACCCCAGCCATCCTTTGAATTTCATCAGTGACTTGTATAAAGGAAATGTTTTCAGAGTGTATAGTTATTCAAACTTACTCAAATAGTCAACTATACTTCACACTTCTCATATTCTATCATTTTTACATACATTTTTTATTATTCATAAAGTGAAGTAAATGTGATAAAGCCAAGAAATGTTTGTGAGGCATAGATTTTGTTCGTTTTTCCGTTTTTTTTTTTAAGATTTATTGCTTTGAGAGAAGGGGTGGGGCGTGGTGGAGCAGGGCAGAGCAGTCTGCATAGTTGGAAATCATTAGTTGTTAACATAATTTCATTCCATACAGGTGTATGTGGGGCCACATGGGGCAGGACCCAAACTGGGGTCCTCCTGCATAGAAGGAGAGAACTTCCACCAAGTCATCCTGGTGGTTACCAGCTGCACCACGGTTTAGCATACAGGTTTGCACAGGCTGGGGCCAGGATTCAGTCCCTGGACCTTGAGGATGCAAGGCAAAGCATTCAACCCATTGAACTCTCTCAGCATCCTGGCATACTTCTTGAAAATATTGGTGTCTCTAATACTGCTCTTTGGACCAGTACATATCTATTTTAGATTTTTGTACTTGCGACATTAAGATACTTAACAGAAGATATGCTTTCACTTTATCACTTGTTACTGGGAAATGCTCATCCTTTTTCTAAGTTCTAGTCCTTTATCTTTTCTTTTGACTTGCATATTTGTTTATTTATTTCTACTATTGCCATTACGTAGCACTTATTTTACCACACAAAGAGGCATAGGATTTGTTCTTAGTCTAAAGTGTTTATACTAGCAATTTGGATAAATGGAAAATATTTGAAATATTTTCTTTTTCTTCCCAATTCTGCCTGCCTGCAAATTCTTCATCTCCTGAATCACAGTCATCACTTCTTGATACAGGTTTTGCACATTTACAAACATCACTTTGGATAGGGCTACCTTCACTTGAATTTGAATCTTTCGTTGAATCATCAGTCATACGAATTTGTTGAATATCAGTCTCGCTGTTTTCACTCAAATACCCCATTTGGCTTTTGGTGTCATTTTCATGCAAATTTGAAACACATTTTAAAGTGATTGTTTCTGCAGTTCACACTTTAACACTGATACATATAATTAATTATTTCTTGTTAATATTTGCATTATAGGGAAGCCAGGATGGCTCAGTGGGTTGAGCACTTGCCTTGCAGCCCTGGGGTCTGAGGATTGAGTCCTGGTCCATGCTGACCCATATGCTGAACTAGGGTGTGCTTCCCGTATGGGAGGCCTCCAGTTCGGTTCCCACTGGGGCAAGTTTCCCATTCGGGAGGCCCCTGATTTGGCTCCTGACACCCAGGGACATGCCTCCCATGTGGGAGGCCCCCAGCCTGGTTTCCACCCCTGTGCAGCTCCACATCCACCTGTGTGGAATGAAACTGTCGAAAACTAATGGCATACAGCTATGAAGACTGCTCTGGGCCCCCTCTCTGCTTTCTCTGCCTCTCTGTCAAAAACAATAAAATCTTTAAAAATGTATTTGCATTAGAACTGCACTCAAAGCAAATTAAATCTGCACGTGTCTCAGAGACGGCAGTGCTAACAATGGCTTAAAAAACTCATGACATATCTGAGTTGTCTTTGTCAAGGTGTTAATCTGGAGCTGTTTCCTGTACACATTGATCTAAGAAACAATTCTCAGAATTTGTTGCTTCCTTGTGTCATTTAACTTGTTCCTTCTCTTCATATTTCCTGTAGATTGGAGTTAAATTTACTGTGGAATGTATCGTATTACATCAGATTAGGAGGTATGCTTGGTTGTCCCATTTTTATGTGATGCTAAGATCATGAGTTAATTATCAACTGTTCATCTAGTTGTTAATGGTTTCATTCATTGATGGTCACTGCCAAATAAGTTAAAGGGCTGCATACTAGTGATATTTTCACCCCATGTTTTATTCCACACCAATGTTGGATTTTTATACAGAGGTTTGAAAACCTTCATGAATTGGTCTAATTAAATTATCATGAATAAAGGTTCATAAAGGAAAAGAAGGAAAAATGCCAAATTAAGGCTGTAGCATCTTTCAGTGATTTAGAATTATAGATAGTTTTAATCTATATAACATTGTTTTTATGTTTAGTGTATTTGCATCAATTTGCAATCATTCTTTCTGATGCTCAAATTGTCATTGGCTAAGGTGAGAGACCTTATTTGTTAGTAACTCCTGTTTTGACTGCCTTCTTTGCCCTTATACTAGCCTTATTTGCACAACAAGGTATCCCAAGATTGTCTATATTTTCCACCTCATGCCTGAGGTCAGCCATTTCTCTCTAGGAATCCTGGTTTCTTTTAGTTGGAAATAGTATTTTGGCATTTGCATGTTGATTGCCCCATGTTATTACTATTGCTTTTCAAAAATAGGACTATCTGGGACTTCAGTTTTAAAATCTTAAGAACCTACCGTATTTTCCGGCGTATAAGATGACCGGGCGTATAAGACGACCCCCTAATTTTTCAGTTAAAACATAGGTTTAGGCCTATATTCGCTGTATAAGACTACAGCCTCAGAAGTGGGGGGTAGTCTTATACAACAAATATAGGCCTAAACCTATGTTTTAACTGTAAAATTAGGGGGTCGTCTTATACGCCCGGTCATCTTATACGCCGGAAAATACGGTAGTCATTTAACATTTTAATTAAGTTAGCAGATATCTTCTGTTAAAGACAGAACATGTTACCATGTACTGAAAGTACTGTTTGGGCAAGAAAATGAGTAGAAATAATGTATGGCCTGTTGTTACCTAGTCATAAAACTTCTCAATGATTTGTTAGCTATCTTAACATCAATAGAAATTATGATTCCTTAGTCCAAAGAAATTTGGTTAGTCTTTATTTTCCTTTTCTTTTTAAAGATGTATTGTTTGAGAGAAGGTGAGAGAGAGTGAAGGGGGAAGGGTCCAGAGTAGTCTCCATAGTTGTACATCATTAATTGTGACATAGATAGTATCATTCCACACAGTTGGATGTGGGACTGCACTTGGTGGGAACCAAGCTGAGAGCCTTCCACATGGGAGGGGTAACCTGCCATCCCAGCGGTTACCAGTTGCGCAGCAGTTCAGTATATGGGTTTGCACAGGGCAGGACCAGGATTTGCTCCCTGGACCCCTCACGGTTGTAAGGCAAGCACTCAACCTGTTGAACTGTCTCATGTCCTGTTTAATTCTTATTTAATGTCATTATTTAGAATCACAAATGTTTGCTAGAATGATTTGTTTGCTCAGAAAAGACAGTTTGCTTTATGTAGTCAGAAATAAGCTGCAGGTGAGACCTTTTTTGAGAACACACACTGTCGTTTCTCATACTTTTAAATTCCCTGTATATATTGTTCTTAGCATTGTAAGTAGAAATGTTGAATACTATATTTCACTTGACAGTGGATTAAGTTCTTCCTCATTTTTAAAAAATAAAAAAAAATTTTTTTTAAAGATTTATATTTGTTTTTTTTTGTTTTTTGTTTGTTTTTTGTTTGTTTTTTTTTTAAAACATTTATTTATTTATAATTGTTTTTTTGACAGAGAGAGAGAGAGAGAGATACAGAGACAGAGAGAGAACTGAACTGGGGGAGCTCCCAGTTCAGCATATGGGTCCGCACAGGCTGGGGCCGGGATTCGATCCTCGGTCCCCGGCGCTGCAAAGTGAGCGCTTAACCCACTGAGCCATCCCGGCTTCCCCTATATTTGTTTTTATTGGTTTTGATAGAGAGAGAGAGATATACAGAGACAGAGAGAAGGGGGAGGGCCCAGAACAGTCTCCATAGTTGCACATCATTGGTTTTTCCACATTTTAATTCCACAGGTGGGCACAGGGCTGGGTGTGGGGCTGCACAGGGCACGAACTGGGTCAAGGTCTTCACCTCTGAGAGAACTGAACTGGGGGCACTCCCCAGTTCAGTATATGGGTCTTCTCGGGCCGGAACCGGGACTCGGTCCTCAGTCCCGGGGCTGCAAAGTGAGCGCCTAACCCACTGATCCATTCTGGCTTTCCCTCTTTCTCAATTTTTAATTCTGTGAAGTTGAATTTTAGGAGCAGGTTTCTAAAGGAGTGGCACCTAAATTTTGACAAGGCTACCTAAATGGCTAACTCTTCCATACATTGTTTTATTTTTAAATAGTTTTTACTACAAAATCGGTATCATGTAGATGTTAGAGTAAAAATGTAGAAATTGTTAGAAATTGTAATAAACTCTCAAAATAAATAATGCTCTAATGTAGTCCCCAAACTTTTTTGCACCAGGGATCAGTTTCATGGAAGATGAATTTTTCCACAGGCAGGGGTTGGGGGGATGGTTTCAGGATGATTCAATCGTATACATTTATTGTGCACTTTATTTCTGTTATTAATACATTATAATATATAATGAAATAATTATACAGCACCATAATGCAGAATGAGTGGGAACCCTGAGTTTATTTTTCTGCAACTAGCATCACTGCCTCAGCTCCACCTCAGATCATCAAGCATTAGATTCTCATAAGCAGTATGCAACCTAGATCCCTTACATACTCAGTTCACAATAGGGTTCATGTTCCTATGAGACTCTAATACTGTCGCTGATCTGACAGGAGGTGGAACTCAGGCTATTTTGAGTGATGGGGAGCTGCTGTAATTACAGATGAAGCTGCATTTGCTAGCCCACCAGTCACCTCCCGGTAGTGGTCTGTGGCCCAGTGTTTGGGGACCCCTGCTCAAAATATGTTACTTATATTCTAAACTTTGGAGACTATCATATTCATTCAATGACTTCCAGCTTAACTTTGTCTAATTTTATCTCTTTGTAGGCAGCCTGCTTCTGCAAAGTGGTACGATCGAAGGGACTATGTCTTCATTGAATTTTGTGTTGAAGACAGTAAAGATGTTAACGTAAATTTTGAAAAATCTAAACTTACATTCAGGTAAATTACCCTCTTACATCACTGGGTAAAAGTTAATTTTAGACAAATGAATAACTTTGGCTTGCCTGTTTTGTGTTTTCACTGAAGTTAATATGTAAGTATTTGAAGAGGCTTATTTTATTGTGTTTTTTTTTACACAGTTGTCTTGGAGGAAGTGATAATTTTAAACATTTAAATGAAATTGATCTTTTTCACTGTATTGATCCAAATGTAAGTAATCTTGATGCTTTAATTTGCTTTAAATCATGAGGAAATGGGGATACTTCACGTTCTCTTTTTAGCAATAAGCATTAATTCTGTTTTTCTTAACAGTTAACAGGGCTAACTAGGTATATGAGGGCTGTCTGGAAAGTATCTAGCCAAGTAATGTGAAAAATAGAGGCATTTACCACTGGATTTTTTTCTGGACAATTCTCATACTTCTATTTAAGAACATTTTTCCCTCTTCTGCATACTGATTTTTCATGACTGTTTGAACTCAGGGTGATAACTCTTTTTTCTTTTTAGGGTGATACTTTTGAGGCTTATCTTATCTAAATATAGAATCTTTGAACTGTTCTATGATTGTATCATAATTTTTAAAAATTTTATTCACCTTGTTCAGGGTAGGAAAAAAATGGTCTTTTTTGCAATATAAGATATAAAAGTAGTTAAGGTATGTTTCGGAGTTTAAGGAAAATGTAGGGAAAGAAATAAAGGAGAGGAGGAATGATAAGCTACTTTATATCTTATAGTGACTGAAGAGAAAAATGGTGTGACAGTACTTTTGTTTTTAGGATTCCAAGCATAAAAGAACGGATAGATCAATTTTATGTTGTTTACGAAAAGGAGAATCTGGACAGTCATGGCCAAGGTTGACAAAAGAAAGGGCAAAGGTACGTAGGTTTCTTTTTCTTTAACACATTTAATTTATTTTTTAAGTAACAAAAAAAGTACATTTGCTGGGTATTGGGAACATAGTGTTTTTGTTTCATAGCTAAATACTATTACAGCCTTATTTATATTCTATATGTTTTCTCTACTTTGAGATTTATTAGTTTTAACAAAAACCAAGTGTGGTCTGAACAAGATCAACCATTAGTTGATGTAGAATATTTTGCATTTAAGAGCCTTTGTAAATTAATCACATACCACACAGGAGCATATTTTGGTACCATAAAACAAAATAAGTTATTCTGGCATCCCAGTATAGTTTCCACAAATGAATTTTTGTTGTTGCTTTTAAAAAGTAGGTTGTTTAATAAATGAAAGAAGTTTCATGAAACTATTTCCCATTACTGAATTTGACTTCACTGTGATTTTTCTGGTCTGCCTTTTTTTTTTTTTTTTTTTAAGATTTTATTGTTTTTGACAGAGAGAGAAGAGGGAGGGCCCAGAATAGTGTCCATAGTTGTATGTCATTAATTTTTTACTTAGTTTCGTTTCACAGGTGGGTGCGGGGCTGTGCAGGGTGGGAATTGGGCAGAGAGTCTCCCACATTGGAGGTATGCCCCCCTTGAGCCGGGGGTCTCCCACATGAGAGGCACACCCTGGATGGGAGCTGAACCCCAGGCCTCCCACATAGGAAGCTTGCTCCAGTGGGTACTGAACTGGAATGGAAAGCATACCCCAGTTCAGCATATGGGTCCAAATGGGCCAGGACCAGGACTGGATCCTTGGACCCCAGGGCTACAGTGCAAGTGCTCAACCTGCTGAGCCATCTTGGCTTCCACTGGTCTATTCTTTTTTTGTGCTAATTCTGTAGCTCACTAGTGGGTATGAACTCACATTTCAAAAAATGTATTCTTTTTTTTTTTTTAAAGATTTATTCTTTATTGATCCTTGACAGAAACAGAGACAGACAGATACAGAGAGAAGGAGGAGGGCCCAGAGCAGTCTCCACAGTTGACACTAGTTTTCCATATAGTTTCACTCCACAGGTGGGCACAGGGCTGCACAGGGCAGGAACTGGGCCGGGAGCCTCCTGCATAGGTCCCGGCAAGAACTGAACTGGGGGCACTCCCCAGCCCAGCACATGGGTCCGCATGGGCCGGGGCCAGGACTCGATCCTCAGTCCCCGGGGCCTCAACGCGAGCACCTAACCCGCTGAGCCATCCCAGCCTTCCCCCCCCAAAAAAAAATGTATTCTTAAGGCACATGCCAATAAGTGCAAGTTAACCTAATCATAGATGATCTTTGTGTTGATCTATAGCTTAATTGGCTTAGCGTGGACTTCAATAATTGGAAAGACTGGGAAGATGATTCAGATGAAGACATGTCTAATTTTGATCGTTTCTCTGAGGTAAGTTTTTTTTAATGCATTATTTTGCTTCCCAGTATGTTTCTATGTAGTTAATTTAATTTGGTTTTAAAGCATATAACAGTATTTAAGGTATGCATTACTTTACCTTGCAGGCCGTTCTGCAGTAAAACCAAATAAGATCTTAACAGTGGTCATTTAATCCTGAAATTTAACATTTTTTTATGGTTTTTAAAAAGTTCTTGTTATGCTGTAAAGCAGGCATGTCCAACCTACAGCCCAAGATAGCTTTGAATGCAGCCCAACACAAATTCCTACAATATTATGAAATTTTGTTTTGTTTTGAAGGGGTTGGGGGCGGGCCAGAACAGTCTCCATAGTTCTACATCATTAGTTATGACATGGTTTCATTCCACACAAGTGGATATGGGGCTGCCCAGGGCTGAAATTGAATTGGGCCCTCCTTCAGGGGGGGTTACCAATTTCGTCACAGTTCAGCATGCAGGGTTGCATGGGCTGGGGCCCAAAATTGAACCCTGGACCTCGCAATTTTGAGGCAAGCACTCAACCACTGAGTATAAGATTTTTTTTTTTTTTTGCAACCATTTTTTAGCTCATCAGCTATTATTAGTATTAGTGTATTTTATGTCTGGCCCTATAATTCTTCCAATGTGGCTCAAGGAAGCCAAAAGATTGGACACTACTTCTCTAAAGTCTGTGTATGAAGACAAAAAATAAGCCATACAGTCAGTCAGTGCAACACAGCTCATCTTTATTCCAGCACTGGAATATATTTTATAGGAACATGAATATAGGAATTGGCTTGCATTTTAGAGCCATGTAATATGAAATCATGGTGAAATGTGTATGATGAGTGGTGTGTAGGGATATTTTAGTTTGCCAAATCAAGGAATGGTTTTGTCTTAATTTTTCTAAGATGTTGCCTGATACATTTTGCCATGGCCAAAGAAAAATCATTGATCTCACTTTAGGTAGAATACTTAGCAAATGTACTGCAGTAAAGCTAATAAGAGAACATTAGGTTGAAGATAATCCCCATAAAATTTATTTCTCATTGCAATTTGAAAATTTAATTGACTAGATATTGTTTATATTTCTTTTTTGAAAACAAGAGTTAAAAGGAATATATTTCCAGCTTCATGTATGCAACTGCTTATTTAACACCTCCCATGGCTCTGGCTGGCACCTTAATTATCAAAAGTAGGAAGGGAGGATATGGTATGCATATGATTTTCCTCAATTATGCTATTAGCTGTAGTGATTGGTGCCACCATTTACCTAGTTGTTGCAAGTCACAACTTAACACTGTTCTTTTTCAATGCCTATCTCTTTCCAGTATAACATTGACTGCTATATTTGTTGTTCTTTTGTTTTACCTCCTAAATAGCTCTTGAATATATTCAATTCTGTTTCTATTACCATTGTATCCTCAGCACTTAGATTGTACTTGGCACATTTTGAGCATTTTTTTCCTGATGTTTGACCTGTCCTTCAAATGTAGGGGAACTTTACTAGTTACTCATTGTTCAAGACTAGATTGTTCAGAATTTTTTATACTGATAGATTTGAGTAGGTGTCTTAACTGTAAAGTCTAGGTAAGCATATGTTTTTGAAGTCTTTGATTTTTGTTTATACAGTTGTGTATTGTTGTATAAATACTTCAAAGTTTTAAAAGTTTAAACCTTATAGAAACTTGTAATTTGAGGAGACATTAAGTTCCTCCCCATCTGATAATAGTTTCATTTTTGGCTGTTTGTACCTCCTTAAATAATATATTACTTGCTTTATTATCAGAAACAACTAAATTTTGGAAATTAATACTTCATGTAAATATATTCTGTGGTTAGTTCCAGTTTATTGTAAATAAACAAGGGTATTTATGTATACATGGTTATTTTCCACAGAGTATACCTTTTCTATCAAGGATTGTTTATTTTCTTTTTTTTTTTAAGATTTACTTTTATTGTTTTTGGTAGAGAGACAGAGAGAAGGGACAGAGACAGAGAGAAGGGGGAGGGCCCAGGACAGTCTCCATAACTATGGACATCATTGGTTTTTCCACATAGTTTCATTCCACAAGTGGGTGGGGGCTGCACAGGGCAGAAACTGGGCTGGGGTCTCACCCTGGTGAAAACTGAACTGGGGGCACACCCCAGTTCAGCATATGGGTCCGCATGGGATGGGGCCAGGATTCGTTCCTCAGTCCCCGGGGCTGCAAAGTGAGTGCTTAACTCACTGAGCCATCCCGGCTTCCCCTGTATTTTTAACTTAGTTGACTGCTGTTTAGTCTTTGATTCAGTGTTCAGACCTTTTATACAAACTAATAATCCCAAAGGACTTTATTTTAACTCATTTATTGGTTCTCCACAATAAATAAAATTGTAATGGGAATACCATAATATAAATGCCAGTTAACTTAGGATACAAAACTTTACAACTATAGATTAATCCTTTTTTTTTTTCTCTTTTTTTTTTTGTTAACACAGATAACTGCTATTTAGGATTTGGGTGTTTAATTTTTACATCATACATACACATCTTGCTAGATGCATTTTAAGAACTTCATTTTTTTTTTGATGAGAATTAGTTTTAACTTCTCTTCAAGTTTTCAGGATTTTATGTAATTACCTATAATCTACCTTTTCCAGAAAGGAAACTTAATGTTTATTTTGCTTTTTTTATTGGTGGAAATCTATGGCAGACTTAAGGTTTACTCTGAAACGTGCAAACTAATAATTAGTGCTTAATTTAACGTCATTTTTAAAACATATTTATATTTCATATAGATGATGAACAACATGGGTGGTGATGAGGATGTAGATTTACCAGAAGTAGATGGAGCAGATGATGTAAGTCAATAAATTCTTTTCTCTGTTTACTTAAATAAGAAAAAGCAATGTATTTTACAGGTTGTTTGATAGAATTCAAGATTGTTTTTGCCACTTCTTGATGGTTTTTTTAAATGTATCCAATTTTGAGGGCTGGGTACCTACTAGGTAGGGAATTGGTGTCTCGTGGAACATTTTTAAAGGAACCAGATTTCAGAAGAATCATTGCATAGAGACATCATGTGCCTTATTCAGTTAAGAAAGTTTAGGAATTATTTTGACAAAGTTAAACAGGTTTTTTTTTTTTTTTTTTTTTTTTTTTTTTTTTTTTTTTTTTG